>JAVJIF010011257.1:0-145709 GCA_038442645.1 Agave tequilana | reverse complement strand
ATTTGAAACATGTATACGATCATAGTAAAATTTAGCAAGGTGGCCCTTACGTCCACAATGTGTACATGTGTACACATGAGCATACATGGTGTGATGGTGGTGACCGTGAGAAGCATGTGTATGCCGTGGAGGGTGTGCATGCATAGACGGAGTTTGTTTCTTTCGAAACAAAGATTCCAAACGTGTATGACTAGAAACACAATGGCTCAAAGTGGAGCCCAAACAATCCATATTCTTCTTTAAAACATTTATATCATTTTTAATCAAAGAAGAAGTGGAGCATGCAAGGGGTGATCTAGGTGAAACTACCCTAGCATGGCAAACATGTGAATCTATTTTATTTTCCAAAACTTCATTTTTCTTTAAACAAACATTTAAATCATTTGAAATAGAAATTATTTTTGTTTTCAAAGATTCATTTTCTTTTACAACAAAATCAACTTTTGAAGATAGTTTTTCATTTTTCTTCAAAATAACATTGCAATCATTTTTAGATTTTAAAAATTCATTTTCTTTCAAAGCAAGATCTAGTTTAGTCTTTAATGAATCTTTTTCATTAGAAACCTTTTCTTTCTCTTGCAAAATCAAGTCTAGTTTAGAAAGCAAATCTTTATTTTCTTTGTTAATATCTAGACTCTTCTTTTTCAAAACATTATATTTTTCTATTAATTTTTCACAAACAATAGATAACTCTTCATTTAAAGCATTGGCATCCATATTATCATGATCATCAAATGAAGAGCTAGCACTATCTAGTTGAGTATCCGAATGTACCTCAAGGGAGTCATTCTCTTGGACCATGAAGCATTGAGAGTCGAATTCTCCACTAGACTCCTCCTGTTGGATAGGCAATTGAAGCTCGGAGGTGGATGTGGTTGTCAACTTGTTCCACACTGCAAAAGCAGAATCAAGGTTAGAAACATGCATAAGATATTCTTTGTTAAGCGTGCTTCTAATAGCCTCAAGGGCATGTGCATTGGCCCCTATATGATTGCTATTACCAAGATAGCATTTCTTGGTAGCGGCAAGGAAAACATGCAATCCTAGGGTCTTCAAATACATGGACATCCTATATTTCCATGTGTCAATGTTGGAGACATCGAACATGGGAGGTGAAAAGCAATCCATGGGTGTAAACTATATGTGTGCAAACAAGCAAAATGTAAATGATAGATTAGCAAACAGGATCTCACTCCTAGGTTGTTAAACCTAAGTATCAGGAGCGTAGGCTCTGATACCAATTGAAATCACCTAGAGGGGGGGTGAATAGGTGATATGGCTAATCTAGAAACTAAATGCGGAAGCTAAAAATAATTTGCAACACACTTAATACAACCAACGAGTGTAGCCGAATTCCCCGTGAAGGGCTCTGGACTAACTCCTCTTGATTCCCCTAGATAAGGGTTGAGGTGCTATATGAAGCTCTCGTGGTTAAGTATAAGTGAGGCACACACAAACAAACCAAGCATGTAATATGAATAGGCAATGTGAATAAATGCAAGACACAAATGCAAGCAAATAAGATATGACAATATGAATGATGCAAGGCACAAATGTAAAGAGAGAGAGTTAGAGAGACAATGAATCAAAAGCAAACACAAGGATATGTTTCGAGGTTCGAGCCCTTAGCTCTACGTCCCCGCCTTTACCGAGAAGGATTTCTAATCCACTAACTCGTCCACCTAGGACTCCCACCGAGGGAACCTCCACCAAGGAGGATTTGTACAACCGGGAGTACCGAACTCCTCTCTCAAACACCACCTCACAACAAGGGGTAGGCCCGTAGCCAAACAACCACAATCCACCTCTACCGAAAAGGGATACAAACCAAACTCCACCTCTCACTAGAGGGAGCAAACCACAATCTCAACATCTACCGAAGAGGGAGCACCCCACAAGAACAGGGTTTACAACTAGGTGGTTACAAAGACCACAAACTATCTCTTTTTTCACAAACAAAAGATCCTAAATAGATAGGATAGGAGATATAGCTCAAGTGGAAAACAAGTGTTTGGAAATCAAAAACTCAAAGGAAACACTTGGAAAAATAACTAGGATAAGAATTAAGATCAAAAACAAATCCCAAAAGCTTTTCCTTTTTCTTGAATTTTCCAAACCCTTTTGAAACAAATAAAGATAAACTCTTTTTAAGCTCTAAATACTTTTGAAAACTTGTTTTAAACACTAGAGAAACTCTGGAATTTTTCTTGTCAAAAGTCTTGTCAAAAACCTCAAAAGAGATGGGCTTAAATAGGCCTCTCCAACAAATTAGCCGTTGGCTGTTTTTCAGCCAGCACGGCTGGCGATCGACCGCCAACGGTCGATTTTTCGACCGTTGGAGGAACCCGGTCGACCGCAGATTTACAGAGAGCAAAGCTCTCTGTCCGGTCGACCGCCCGGTCGACCGGCCCAGTTGCCTGGCCAACGTGCACAAGGCTGTGCACGTCGGTCGACCGACCGGTCGATCGGCTCTGGAACACGGTCGACCGGCATGGTCGACCGCCAAAGCCTGGCAGCCAAATTTTCTAAGTCAGAAATCTGAGTTTAAAAATATTCTAATAAATCCATAAATCTTCTAAAAATACCACAAAAATAGTTTTATCTTTTTATATTGAAATACAAACATGTGGTAAAAATTTTAACTCAAATATCAAGCAATTTGAACTATTTTTGTGTCTTATCATTTTTACCAAAAACTGTATTTTGTTAAACTTGGATTTTTCAATAGGAAATCTGATTTTTTCCTAAAACTCATTGAAATACAAAAACATGATATTTGAACATTATTAGACATGTTGCATATGGACACAGGTCCAATATACAAGAAACAAATATATATCATAGTTTTTGTTTTTAATTCCAAAATAATGTTTTGTTAAAATACCAAAACATAAAACACATGAATAGGTATGTCAAACTAAGTTTGTATAAGTCATGAAGCATGTATGTATATCGAACACATCTAATATACATAAAAACCATTTAACTTGTTTTGATCTAAACTATTCATGAAAACCAATTCCAAAACATAAAACTTGTGTGTGTTGTGAACTTGAGCATTATCAACTATCTAATCTTTACACATGGATCTAAAACACACTAAACTAAATTATGGATACCTAAGTCTTGACGATCTTCCATCTTCAAGTCGACTCGATCCAAAACCGTGATCCACGAGCTAGACTCCAACGAGTGCTATGTATCATCATGATGCTCGGGCAAAGGAATCACCATGTGAAAGCTTCCAAACTCCTCTTGTTGAAGCAATCACCAACTAATATCTTGCTAAATGATCTGAAACTAAAATCACAAGATTATTAGTAAACATAACTACATGAGTTAATCATCATCAAAACTAGAGTGGAAGGCCTCTGGGCCAACAGTATCCGCATCCGATCCACTAATATCCAATCCGTATTCGATATCCGATTTTGACAGATACGGATATCATTTTCTCACATCTGTCAATATCTATATCTGTATTCGAAGGTTAGGTGTGGATATGGATATAATAAAAGTAATATCTGATCCGTATCCGATCCGATGGAAATATCTTAGAAATTTGGGAGAACTCGAGCAGTGGCCTGGGTCCTTGAAGGATAATCATTTAATCTAATAATTAGTTAGTTTAAATGGGATATCTCAAGAATTTCAAACGAACTTAAATTAAGAAGTGAAATATTTCAACCGAAATATTAAAATGTCATTTCCCATAATGGAAATTTTCATTAAATTCATGGAGAAACTCAGAAGGCACTCAAATCAGGGAGAAATGATATTTTTCCGTAATGCATAATTTTCATATTGATACTAATTGAAGATATGTTTCCATTTTAATTCCAAAATTTGATTAAACCATAAGTCTCATGCATCATAATGTGCAGTCAATCAAATCTCCCTGGTTTGAGTCCGATCTATATTCAAAAATTCTCCCCATGAACCATTTAAATCTCAGTTTGCATATTATTTCCTTCCATATTTTGTAGTATTGTGTTCTCTAATTAACTGCTCTCCATTGTGGCATCAAGTTTCCCCCATTTTTCTTTAATATTCTCACCGCCATTCCTTCCCCTAAAGAGGAAAATTCATTCAAAGAAGGTGCTTAAAGTGCGTCAAAACTTCACCTCTTCTCTCCAATCCAAGCTCAAGAAGATACAGCGTTCGGAGACGATGAAACAAGCAACTGAACATCTCAACGTCGCTCTCTCTCAAGCAAAGATAAAAGTTCTTCGGAAAAAAGACAATGCAACAAGCAACTACACATCTCAACACCGTTCTCTCAATGTTCCGTAAGAAGAAGAAGAAGTTGCGCCGCCGTCAACAGCAGGATTCGGTGTTGATGTGCATGGATGAGATTTTTTGCAGTTTCAATGAGACTTCTTCTTCTTCTTCGGCAACTACGACTGCTTCTTCTAGTTCTTGGTACTCTTCGTGGGTGACATTTGTGGCCGGAGAGCACTTGGAGGATGTTGACGAGAGGGCGGAGAGATTCATTGCAAAGTTCAGAGAGGAGTTGATGCTCAAGAAACAGAGATCAATCAAGGAGTATCAGGCGATGTTGGCTCGAGCCATGAGGATTTGGATTCTCTCCACTGTTGATTTGGCAGCTAATTTGGCAGGGGACAATTCACTGATTAGACTACAACCGTCTGCTAAAACTTAATTTCTAGGGTTTTTGTTTGTTTAGCTTATTTGTTTCTGAATGAAGGGGCTACATGTTGGATTGTTTTTCTGATTTTTAAAGGAAGAACCCTAAAACTCCTTTTTCGTTAAAAAGTTTTTTCTTTTAATGAATTTGGGCATATGCATTGATTAATCTATGTTGAACGGTTTATAATTTTTTTTTTTATTATTATTAGGATAAAACTTATAGTATTCATGTTTGAGTCTATGCAATGAGTATTTGGTTCTAGATTGCATGGGAAATTTTTATAATTTATGAATTCATGTATTAATTTCCTGTAGTTTTAATTTGCTGGAGAAAATATTTTTAATCTATTAGCCATCATTCACATGTTGTCTTCTAGTCATTCACATTGTCAACTTGAAGCACTACAATTAGTCTATAGCAATAATCTTTTTAAGATATTAAATGTTGGTATTCTAGTTAACAGGAATCAATCTGACAACTAATCAAGATCACTGAGATATCAACAATCTAATAGGTCAGGTCGGCAAATATCAGGTGGGAGGTTTTCCGTTCAATAGAACGTTCCTTAATTTAAGAACCACCTTTCAATTTCCTTCCTTGGTTAAACACCAATTAGACTGAATCTAAATCAGTCTCGATATACAGTAAAGTATATCCCCTGTATAAAGAACTTAATCCACTTATACTTGGAGTGAGGTACGCTTAGAGCGAATCTCCTTAAGACAATTACGTCCCCCGCACTGGTGCTAACGGGATAATGGACGCTGGTCTCCCAAGATACAACACTCCTTCACGGTATTTGGATAGCACTACCAAATCACCGTACGGTTGAACCGTAGTCAACCAGTACCTTCACAGGATCGTTGAAGCAGCGGTATTAGGACAAATTTTGGATGAATATTTGCCTTTACTTTGGAGTAGCACCCACTGTTGAGGACGAAGGAAGGTTGAAGAATATTCTTCTTCAGATGTCTTAGATTCAGACAACAATTCTATAAAAGAATTTGTTGAATTTTCTAAGCCCTCTTTCAGAACGAATTTTGCAGAATCTTCTTTGGAAGTCGCTTCGGAAACCGAGTTACGGATTTCCCACTTCTCGCTGAAAGTCGCCTTGGAACTCTACTTCCTAGTTCAGAACGCAGGCTTGCTTCTTCTTCAGAACTCAGATAGAAAGAGAGAGTTGTTTTCTTGGTGTTGGTATGTCTTCAATTGAGAGATCGGAGCGCTTTATATAGCGCTCCAGGAGGGGCCAACGGGTTCGAACCCAATGAAAGGTTGCACCCTTTCGACCCAGCAGTCGTGTCTGTTGGCAGCCCAACAGTCGCAACTATTGGCAGTCCAACTGACGCGGAGCGGTCTGTTAGCGGGCGGATTGGATCCGGAGCGGAGCGGGTCCGGTTCAAGTAGCGGAGCGGGTATGCTTGCAATCCATACCCGCGAGACCCGATTCAAAAAGAATCAGGCCAGGTAGGGAACCCGAGCCCGAGCCCGAGCCCGGCCCGGCACCGGCACCGGCGCCGGCCGCCGGCGCCGCCAGCGGCGGCGCGCGCGCGCACGCACACACGTGCGGGCGGGCATAGATCCCTCCCAATCGCGCGCAAAAACTCCAAGTACCCAAAGGGCACGCCCTTTGTTCTCAATTTTCTCTATTTATACACCACAAACTTTCATCCCATGGCCAAGTGGGACTAAATGCTTTTAGCTACCTTTAGTCCCGTTTTGGCTTTGAATTAGGCAATCTTTAGACTTGAATATCTCATTCATTCGAAGTCAGAATTGAACATGTGAATATACCACGTTCATCCCCGATGGAAGAAGAACACACTCCAACCATCATCCAATTGATTCGATCAACGGATCTCGCCATAATTCAACTCGAAGATTCATACTTATATTCTTCAATTCCAACAATCCCCCACAATGAATGGAGATTCAAGGAAATGACACACAAAGAGACTGACTCTATTGTGAAAAGTACTTGAGAAAAGAAACTGCATAAGGATAGGTGAACTAGGTCTTGAACCTTCCATAGCGAGAGCTTTATCAGACTTACTGGCTAATCAGTGAACTAGGTCTTGAACTGTTAGCCGTTAGTGTAAGCCAAGTCAACAAGCTTCACACAGTGACTTTCCAAATTAACTTTGGTTCTCGGTTGTGTCCGTTTTGGCCCTGGACATTCTTGGTTTCAGAGAGTATCTTTAGGGAATAACAGCCTCTATAGAAATTCCCAAAGAGCCGACCCAACTCTATACTTACATAGGTGATGGACCTATTAAGAGTAGTCTACTCTACTCCACTTGTTTAGTAACAAGATATAGGCATCATTAAAAGCGTTAAGCTTATCCTTAATCCACTTGTAGAAAGCACTTATGTGCACCTTAGGAATGGATTGGAGTCAAGCTCCCAAGTGCTTACTTGCTGAGTCAATCATAACTAGTTTTTCCTCTTGAACTTAGTCCGTGGGATCTCCAGTCGCTAAGTGAGATTTCTATTAAGCTGACTCGGTAAGGTTAGGCTTTTAGACCCATTCCCCTCGATGCGCAGTTTATATGCTCTCCACTTAAATATTTAGTAAGCGGATCCGCTAAATTATCCTTTGACGATACAAAGTCAATAGAGATAATTCCATTTGAGAGCAACTGCTTCACGGTATTATGTCTACGACAAATATGTCTAGACTTACCGTTGTATATAACATTTTGTGCTTCTGGGGTTTGACATAGCCTCTTTAAATATTTGAGGCTCGCTTTCAATAGCGTATGCTATGAAATCTTGACCAAAAGATTTTGAGATTCTAGATCTCTGACTTCTTCTTGGTTCAGTTTCCGCATTAACAGTCGGTTCCTCAGAACTTTCGTCCCTGAACGCCATCTCGTGTGTTCTTTTCCCAGAAGTCTTATCTGCTTCCCGTTTATACGGAAAGATGTCTTCAAAGAATACAGCATCTCTAGATTCGATAATCATGTTTACATGAATATCTGGTATCTCTGATTTATGAACCAGAAATCTGTAGGCTCTACTATTCAAGGCGTAGCCTATGAATATGCAGTCCATAGTTTTTGCTCCCAATTTAGTCTTTTTAGGTAATGGTGCTAGCACCTTTGCTAGGCACCCCCACATTTTGAGGTAATGGTAGGAAGGTGTCCTTCCATGCCATAACTCGAATGGTATAAGACCAAGTTTCTTATGGGGTACTCTATTTAGAATATAATTTGCAGTTAATAGAGCTTCCCCCCACAAGTTCTGCGGAGTTCCAGAACTTACGAGCATGGAATTAACCATCTCCTTCAAAGTTTTGTTCTTCCGTTCAGCAATTCCATTCTGCTGAGGAGTGTATGGTGCAGTAGTTTGATGGATTATACCAAAATTAGCACATAACTCACTAAAATCATTTGATTCATATTCTCCGCCTCTATCGGATTTTAGAATCTTTATTTTCTTGTTGAGTTGATTCTCAACTTCGGCTTTATATGTTATAAACATATTTATTGCCTCATCCTTACTGTTTAAAAGATACACATAACAGTATCTTGTACAGTCATCGATAAAAGTAATGAAATACTTTTTACCGCCTCTAGTTGGCATAATTTCAAGTCACACAGATCGCTATGAATTAACCCTAAAGGTTCTGTATTTCGATCAATTGAGTGAAATGAATTTTTCGCCAACTTGGCCTCAACACAAATCTCACACTTGCGAATTTCTTCCAAGTTGAGTTTAGGAATATATCCCAGATTAGACAAGTTCTTTAAAGACTTGTAATTTACATGCCCTAATCTAGCATGCCACAAATTAGGAGACTCAAGCAAATAAACAGAAGAATTTCTTTTATTTATAAGCTTTGGGTACAAATACACAGACTTTTTATCTACCACTGCAACATTGACTTTAAAAAGTCCATCAACAAGATAACCCTTTCCCACATACATCTCTTCCTTAGTAAGTACAAATTTATCGGATTCAAATACCATTCTAAATCCTTTCTTACTAAGTATTGATCCGGAGATCAAATTCTTGCGGATGTCTGGAACATGAAGCACATCGTTAAGAGTAAGCTCTTTCCCCGATGTCCACTTCAGGATGACCTTACCCTTTCCTTCAACCTTTGAGACGGCTGAATTTCCCATGAATAGTTACTCATCTTGCTCCAGTATTTGATATTCAGAGAATAATAATTTCTCAGAGCAGATGTGCCGAGTAGCCCCAGTGTCTACCCACCAATTCTTATTGTTGGTTGTCAGATTCACTTCTGACATCACAGCTGAAAGGCTTGGAGACTCATGGTCGGTCAAGTTTGCCTGTGGGTGGCTTTTCTTGTTCTTTTTGAGACGGCTGCGATATTCATTCGCCTTATGCCCCTCTTTGTTGCAGATGTAGCAGGTTCTCTTGAAGCGCATGTTCTTGCCTTCTTGGACCTTGCCTTTATACCCCTGGGAAGTCTTCTTCCGCCTTAAGCCTTTGGAAGTAGACGCTTTCCCCTTTGAGTCTTCGATCATATTGGCTTTTGCTTCGTAGGAGTTCTTGCTGCTCCTTTTCTCGTACTTTCTGTTGTCCTCCTCGATTCGAAGCCTCACAATGAGATCTTCCAACTTCAACTCCTTTCGCTTGTGCTTCAGGTAGTTCTTGAAATCTCTCCACGCAGGTGGGAGTTTCTCCACGATAGTAGCCACCTGAAAAGTTTCAGGAAGAATCATATCTTTGGCTTCTATCTCGTGCAAGATAAGTTGGAACTCTTGCACCTGACTGATTACAGTCTAGCTGTCCACCATTTTGTACTCTAGAAATCATCCTACGATGAACTTCTTGGTACCAGCATCTTTAGTCTTGTACTTCTTATCAAGACTAGCCCATAACTTCTTTGCCGTTGTGATAGGACTGTAGACATTGTAAAGAGAGTCATCCAGTCCATTTAAAATATAATTTCGGCAAAAGAAGTCACATTGAGTTCATGCATCAGTTGCGGCTCTGGTGGATCTTCTTGCAGGAATCTGGCCAGATGAAGAGTGGTCAAGTAGAAGAGCATCTTCTGTTGCCACCTCTTGAATTCTGTGCCATCAAATTTTCCTGGCTTCTCCGGCTTCGGGTTAGGAAGTGGAGTTGGCATCAAAGCTTGCATGTTTGGTGCCTTGCTTGAGCTATCTTGATTTGTCTCAGACATTTTCTGCAAGTTCAAGTAGAAAAGAAGTAAGAAACTTCAATATTAATTGTCTTAAGATTGTTGGTATTCTGCTTAACAGGAATCAATCTAACAACTAATCAAGATCACTGAGATATCAACAATCTAATTGGCCAGGTCGGCAAATATCAGGTGGGTGGTTTTTCGTTCAATAGAACGTTCCTTAATTAAGAACCACCTTTCAATTTCCTTCCTTGGTTAAACACCAATTAGACTGAATCTAAATCAGTCTCGATATACAGTAAAGTATATCCCTGTATAAAGGACTTAATCCACTTATACAGTATTTGGAGTGAGGTACGCTTAGAGCGAATCTCCTTAAGACTATTACGTCCCCCGCACTGGTGCTAACGGGATAATGGACGCTGGTCTCCTAAGATACAACACTCCTTCACGGTATTTGGATAGCACTACCAAATTACCGTACGGTCGAACCGTAGTCAACCAGTACCTTCACAGGATCGTTGAAGCAGGGGTATAAGGACAAATTTCGGATGAATATTTGCCTTTACTTTGGAGTAGCACCCACTGTTGAGGACGAAGGAAGGTTGAAGAATATTCTTCTTCAGAAGTCTTAGATTCAGACAACAATTCTATAAAAGAATTTGTTGAATTTTCTAAGCCCTCTTTCAGAACGAATTTTGCAGAATCTTCTTTGGAAGTCGCTTCGGAAATCGAGTTACGGATTTCCCACTTCTCGCTGGAAGTCGCCTTGAAACTCTACTTCCTAGTTCAGAACGCAGGCTTGCTTCTGCTTCAGAACTCAGATAGAAAGAGAGAGTTGTTTTCTTGGTGTTAGTGTGTCTTCAATTGAGAGATCGGAGCGCTTTATATAGCGCTCCAGGAGGGGTCAACGGGTTCGAACCCAATGAAAGGTTGCACCCTTTCGACCCAGCAGTCGTGTTTGTTGGCAGCCCAACAGTCGCAACTGTTGGCAGTCCAACTGACGCGGAGCGGTCTGTTGGTGGGCGGATTGGATCCGGAGCGGAGCGGGTATGCTTGCAATCCATACCCTCGAGACCCGATTCAAAAAGAACCAGGCCAGGTAGGGAGCCCGAGCCCGGCCGGCACCGGCACCGGCACCGGCGCCGGCCGCCGGCGCCAGCGGCGGCGCGCGCGCACACGTACACACGTGCGGCGGGCATATATCCCTCCCAATCGCGTGCGAAAACTCCAAGTACTCAAAGGGCACGCCCTTTGTTCTCAATTTTTTCTATTTATACACCACAAACTTCCATCCCATGGCCAATGTGGGACTAAATGCTTTTAACTACCTTTAGTCCCGTTTTGGCTTTGAATTAGGCAATCTTTAGACTTGAATATCTCATTCATTCGAAGTCGGAATTGAACATGTGAATATACCACGTTCATCCTCAATGGAAGGAGAACACACTCCAACCATTATCCAATTGATTCCATCAACGGATCTCGCCATAATTCAACTCGAAGATTCATACTTATATTCTTCAATTCCAATAATCCCCCACAATGAATGGAGATTCAAGGAAATGACACATAAAGAGACTGACTCTATTGTGAAAGGTACTTGAGAAAAGAAACTGCATAAGGATAGGTGAACTAGGTCTTGAACCTTCCATAGCGAGAGCTTTATCGGACTTACTGGCTAATCAGTGAACTAGGTCTTGAACTGTTAGCTGTTAGTGTAAGCCAAGTCAACAAGCTTCACACAGTGACTTTCCAAATTAAATTTGGTTCTCGGTTGTGTCCGTTTTGGCCCTGGACATTCTTAGTTTCAGAGAGTATCTTTAGGGAATAACAGCCTCCATAGAAATTCCCAAAGAGCCGACCCAACTCTATACTCACATAGGCGATGGACCTATTAAGAGTAGTCTACTCTACTCCTCTTGTTTAGTAACAAGATATAGGCATCATTAAAAGCGTTAAGTTTATTCTTAATCCACTTGTAGAAAAGCACTTATGTGCACCTTAGGAATGGATTGGAGTCAAGCTCCCAAGTGCTTACTTGCTGAGTCAATCATAACTAGTTTTTCCTCTTGAACTTAGTCCGTGGGATCTCCAGTCGCTAAGTGAGGTTTCCATTAAGCTGACTCGGTAAGGTTAGGCTTTTAAACCCATTCCCCTCGATGCGCAGTTTATACGCTCTCCACTTAAACCTTTAGTAAGCGGATCCGCTAAATTATCCTTTGACGATATAAAGTCAATAGAGATAATTCCATTTGAGAGCAACTGCTTCACGGTATTATGTCTACGACAAATATGTCTAGACTTACCGTTGTATATAACATTTTGTACTTCTGGGGTTTGACATATCCTCTTTAAATGTTTGAGGCTCGCTTTCAATAGCGTATGCTATGAAATCTGAACCAAAAGATTTTGAGATTCTAGATCTCTGACTTCTTCTTGGTTCAGTTTCCGCATTAACAGTCGGTTCCTCAGAACTTTCGTCCCTGAACGCCATCTCGTGTGTTCTTTTCCCATAAGTCTTATTTGCTTCCCATTTATACGGAAAGATGTCTTCAAAGAATACAGCATCTCTAGATTCGATAATCATGTTTACATGAATATCTGGTATCTCTGATTTATGAACCAGAAATCTGTAGGCACTACTATTCAAGGCGTAGCCTATGAATATGCAGTCCATAGTTTTTGCCCCCAACTTAGTCTTTTTAGGTAATGGTGCTAGCACCTTTGCTAGGCACCCCCACATTTTGAGGTAATGGTAGGAAGGTGTCCTTCCATGCCATAACTCGAATGGTATAAGACCAAGTTTCTTGTGGGGTACTCTATTTAGAATATAATTTGCAGTTAATAGAGCTTCCCCCCACAAGTTCTGCGGAGTTCCAGAACTTACGAGCATGAAATTAACCATCTCCTTCAAAGTTCTGTTCTTCCGTTCAGCAATTCCATTCTGCTGAGGAGTGTATGGTGCTGTAGTTTGATAGATTATACCAAAATTAGCACATAACTCACTAAAATCATTTGATTCATATTCTCCGCCTCTATCGGATTTTAGAATCTTTATTTTCTTGTTGAGTTGATTCTCAACTTCGGCTTTATATGTTATAAACATATTTATTGCCTCATCCTTACTGTTTAAAAGATACACATAACAGTATCTTATACAGTCATCGATAAAAGTAATGAAATACTTTTTACCGCCTCTAGTTGGTATAAATTTCAAGTCACACAGATCGCTATGATTAACCCTAAAGGTTCTGTATTTCGATCAATTGAGTGAAATGAATTTTTCGCCAACTTGACCTCATCACAAATCTCACACTTGCGAATTTCTTCCAAGTTGAGTTTAGGAATATATCCCAGATTAGACAAGTTCTTTAAAGACTTGTAATTTACATGCCCTAATCTAGCATGCCACAAATTAGGAGACTCAAGCAAATAAACAGAAGAATTTCTTTTATTTATAAGCTTTGGGTACAAATACACAGACTTTAATCTACCACTGCAACATTGGCTTTAAAAAGTCCATCAACAAGATAACCCTTTCCCACATACATCCCTCCCTTAGTAAGTACAAATTTATCGGATTCAAATACCATTCTAAATCCTTTCTTACAAGTATTGATCCGGAGATCAAATTCTTGCGGATGTCTGGAACATGAAGCACATCGTTAAGAGTAAGCTCTTTCCCCGATGTCCACTTCAGGATAACCTTGCCCTTTCCTTCAACCATTGAGACGGCTGAATTTCTCATGAATAGTTGCTCATCTTGCTCCAGTATTTGATATTCAGATAATACTAATTTCTCAGAGCAGATGTGCCGAGTAGCCCCAGTGTCTACCCACCAATTCTTATTGTTGGTTGTCAGATTCACTTCTGATACCACAGCTGAAAGGCTTGGGACTCATGGTCGGTCAAGTTTGCCTGTGGGTGGCTTTTCTTGTTCTTTTTTAGTCGGCTGCGACATTCATTCGCCTTATGCCCCTCTTTGTTGCAGATGTTGCAGGTTCTCTTGAAGCGCATGTTCTTGCCTTCTTGGACCTTGCCTTTTTACCCCTGGGAAGTCTTCTTCCGCTTTAAGCCTTTGGAAGTAGACACTTTCCCCTTTGAGTCTTCGATCACATTGGCTTTTGCTTCGTAGGAGTTCTTGCTGCTCTTTTTCTCGGACTTTCTGTTGTCCTCCTCGATTCGAAGCCTCACAATGAGATCTTCCAACTTCAACTCCTTTCGCTTGTGTTTCAGGTAGTTTTTGAAATCTCTCCACGCAGGTGGGAGTTTCTCCACGATAGTAGCCACCTGAAAAGTTTCAGGAAGAATCATACCTTCGGGTTCTATTCGTGCAAGATAAGTTGAAACTCTTGCACCTGACTGATTACAGTCTTGTTGTCCACCATTTTGTACTCTAGAAATCGTCCTACGACGAACTTCTTGCTACCAGCATCTTCAGTCTTGTACTTCTTATCAAGACTAGCCCATAACTTCTTTGCCGTTGTGATAGGACTTTAGACATTGTAAAGAGAGTCATCCAGTCCATTTAAAATATAATTTCGGCAAAGGAAGTCACATTGAGTCCATGCATTAGTTGCAGGCTCTGGTGGATCTTCTTGCAGGAATCTGGCCAGATGAAGAGTGGTCAAGTAGAAGAGCATCTTCTGTTGCCACCTCTTGAATTCTGTGCCATCAAATTTTCCTGGGTTCTCCGGCTTCGGGTTAGGAAGTGGAGTTGGCATCAAAGCTTGCATGTTTGGTGCCTTGCTTGAGCTATCTTGATTTGTCTCAGACATTTTCTGCAAGTTCAAGCAGAAAAGAAGTAAGAAACTTCAATATTAATTGTCTTAAGATTGTTGGTATTCTGCTTAACAGGAATCAATCTGACAACTAATCAAGATCACTGAGATATCAACAATCTAATTGGCTAGGTCGGCAAATATCAGGTGGGAGGTTTTCCGTTCAATAGAACGTTCCTTAATTTAAGAACCACCTTTCAATTTCCTTCCTTGGTTAAACACCAATTAGACTGAATCTAAATCAGTCTCGATATACAGTAAAATATATCCCCTGTATAAAGGACTTAATCCACTTATACAGTATTTGGAGTGAGGTACGCTTAGAGCGAATCTCCTTAAGACTATTACGTCTCCGCACTGGTGCTAACGGGATAATGGACGCTGGTCTCCCAAGATACAACACTCCTTCACGGTATTTGGATAGCACTACCAAATTACCGTACGGTCGAACCGTAGTCAACCAGTACCTTCACAGGATCGTTGAAGCAGCGGTACAAGGACAAATTTCGGATGAATATTTGCCTTTACTTTGAGTAACACCCACTGTTGAGGACGAAGGAAGGTTGAAGAATATTCTTCTTCAGAAGTCTTAGATTCAGACAACAATTCTATAAAAGAATTTGTTGAATTTTCTAAGCCCTCTTTCAGAACGAATTTTGCAGAATCTTCTTTGGAAGTCGCTTCGGATACCGAGTTACGGATTTCCCACTTCTCGCTGGAAGTCGCCTTGAAACTACTTCCTAGTTCAGAACGCAGGCTTGCTTCTGCTTCAGAACTCAGATAGAAAGAGAGAGTTGTTTTCTTGGTGTTGGTGTGTCTTCAATTGAGAGATCGGAGCGCTTTATATAGCGTTCCAGGAGGGGCCAACGGGTTCGAACCCAATGAAAGGTTGCACCCTTTCGACCCAGCAGTCGTGTCTGTTGGCAGCCCAACAGTCGCAACTGTTGGCAGTCCAACTGACGCGGAGCGGTCTGTTGGCGGGCGGATTGGATCCGGAGAGGAGCGGGTCCGGTTCGGGTAGCGGAGCGGGTATGCTTGCAATCCATACCCGCGAGACCCGATTCAAAAAGAACCAGGCCAGGTAGGGAACCTGAGCCCGGCCCGGCACCTGCGCCGGCCGCCGGCGGCGGCGCGCGCGCACGCACACACGTGCGGGCGAGCATAGATCCCTCCCAATCGCACGCGAAAACTCCAAGTACCCAAAGGGCACGCCCTTTGTTCTCAATTTTCTCTATTTATACCCCACAAACTTCCATCCCATGGCCAAAGTGGGACTAAATGCTTTTAGCTACCTTTAGTCCCCTTTTGGCTTTGAATTAGGCAATCTTTAGACTTGAATATCTCATTCATTCGAAGTCGGTATTGAACATGTGAATATACCACGTTCATCCCCAATGGAAGGAGAACACTCTCCAACCATCATCCAATTGATTCGATCAAGGGATCTCGCCATAATTCAACTCGAAGATTCATACTTATATTCTTCAATTCTAACATTAAAGTCTCCTTAAACTAAATAATTTCCTCGAATTCTGATACTATTGTCAATGAGTTTTATGAACAGCTCAGTTTTATCAGAGTCTAATATTTCACATCTCCATTTGTAAACTATTCAATCTTCACAAAACCTAAACAGTTCCTCATTTGCATAAATCCATTTGATAAAAAGAGAAGAGTCAATGACATCTGCATTTTCACATTCAACATATTGGTGTTTCCACGCAAAGAGCTGTGCGGAAGAGTGAATCTCCATCCAGAAAACTCATGTATTCTCTCTCTTCCTTCTGAAGGGATAATACCGTCTCGCGATCCTTGCTTTTGATACAACTTCTGGTGTGGAAAACACCGAGAATAGGAAGAGGGATTTTATCTTCAGAGGCCTGTGAAAGCCAAATGTATGGATTTTGGTTCAAGAATGTGTCGCTCCATTGCAATCAAAACATTGAGCTCCCAGTTCTGAGAGACAGCCCGCACTCTCGCGCCATGTCCCACGGTGAGGTAGTAGTTTGCTGCCTTCGACAGATGTGAAGGAGCCAGGTGGAGGTCGAACTGCTCCAAACTTCTCCGTGCTAAGATCAAAAGAAACTGCAGCAGTATCTTTTTCGAAATCATGGTTGGTCATCCAACACACAGCTCCATCTGCGGACGCAGTGTACTGGTCGCATGGCGGCAAGGGGATTCCCAAACTTCTCGCAAGAATCTACACCCCGTGCGAAGATCGTAAAACCAACGGTGGAACATTCGGACCACTTTTGTAATTATGACTTGCAGACTAACCTGAATCTCAAGATGGATATAAGGGGAAGTTTCGCATGTAGCAGACGATATCATGGGGTATTCGAATGCCATCTCTGTACTCGGTACTACATTATTGTTGTCTTTGTTCATATATTCTCTTGTTCGTGATCTTCTTCTTTCTCGTCCATATAGTCAGACTCTAAATTTTTATATTATGGAATGTCCAATGTTGTTGACCTTTATTCTTTGTCATCTCTCTCTATACTTTTTATTGCTACTCCTTCGGCATCTCTCTGTGCAAGTTTTATTTATTTAAGAGGATTTATTGCTTTATATGACATGCATATATGATGTTTTCATTTTAAAAAAAAATTAATGAAACACGCGGCATCTTTACAAGCCCACCGTTTATTCTCAAAAAAACTGAAGAGTTTTACATGGCTTGGACCAAGCCAGTGGTGTTGGAAAGAGAGAGTTTACTGATGGGGAAGTTGATAAGGATCGTCGAGGGGTCGTCGAGTGATCGCCAAGGAAGTTGACGACGAAGACGAAGGGAACAACAGCTGGAAATAGCAGCAGCAGCAGGAAAACAGGCGGGTCGGTCGACCGGCCGGGTCGACCGACATGCACAGCATGCACAGGGTCTTAGGCGGTCAACCGGCCGGTCGACCGAAATACCCTAACTGTAAGAGCCAAACTCTCTGTTAAATTCGGTCGACTGGCTGGTCGACCGAGGTGGAGGTCGGTCGACCCGCCGGTCGACCGACAGTCGGGTTTGGGCGAAAATCTGCTGATTCGGAAATCTGTGTATTTAAGGCTGTTGTTGGTTGCTAGGGTTTATATCTTGCAGAAGATCCTGGAGAAGAAAAAGGCTGGAGCTCTCTTACATTCAAAGAGGCTGTTAGCAATTGTAATCTTCTTCCAAAGTAATTAAAATCTCTCTCTGATTGCCCCGAGGACGTAGGCGTTGAGGCCGAATCTCGTTAAATCGTGTGTTTGCGATTTGTGTGTTCTTCTTGTATTATTTGGGTGTTCTTTGTGCTTGGAGATCTGTGAGATTCTCTATTGGTTGTTGTCATCGGCGCACAACAAGTGGGAAGACCATTATTAATATTTGGCAAAATATCACAAGAGATGCAATGAAATTGGATCCATGAGAGCTTTATAAAAGAGTTAAAAGAGGACCCGAGGGAGATCTATAGATCTTTATAGTTGAAATCAAACTCCCATTAGAGGGATACAGTACTTAGAAACCCTGGGAGTGGAGAATCTCCCACTCTATCATTAAAGCAAGTTTATTTGCGAAGATACCAATATTCATCTTTTTATAGTTTTGGGCATCAACCTAATTTGGTTGATCTTTCAATTTGTTATAAATCAGCTAAAGGTTAAAGGGGAAGCATTGTCTACTTATTCCTTGCTGATTAAAAACTTTTAAGCACACAATCAAAGGGTGCGTTTTGTACGCGGGAATTCACTCGAGAATTTAAAATTTTCACTAAAGATTCTCGCATTTGACATAATAATCATTAGAATTTCGGAGAATATAGAATTTCTGAGGGCATTAAATTACCCCAATTTGTAGAAATTTAATTCCCATCATAATAGGTGGATATTTATAATTCCTACTCATCGGATATTTCTTTTTTTATTCTTTCTTTTTCTTAATCATATCTAATGTTTTTTTCTTCTTATTCTTTTGCGTCTCTCTCTTTTTTCTCTCCCTCGAAGTAGAAATATACTCTGAATAAAGAAGCGCAAAAGTCTCATCGTCTTCTCTCGAACTCAAATCATAGATCAGTTGCTCTCGTCTTCCTCCTCTTCATCCTTCTTCTCTTTTCACTCTTTTTTCCTCTATATTATTGATGTGTGCTAATTTTTTAGGTATCTTCGAGAAAATAATTGTTTTCTCTTGAAAGAAAACTCTAGGTCAGAGATCAGGAACTCTCATTTTTATCTATATTTAGAATTTTTAGGATTTTCTTATAACACTAAGGCATATCATTTACCTTCTTGGTTATTTAGTACCTATAGTTAAGGTAAAAATTAAGATTAGAATCAACCACCCATCTCCTATCTTAGAACCAGCATAATTTTAGGAAAGTTGTTTGTTACTTTTTTTTATTTCCATAATATTCTCAAATTTAATTAATGATACAATTTCTAATTAACTGAAAGATAATTTAGTGAAAATTGTTTGTAGTGTTATATATGCTTGTTTATAAAAAAAAAATTAGCATAATGATAATTTAAAATAAAATATATAAAAATATTTTTTTAAAACAAGCAGATGGACGAGATAACTACAAGCTATACGTTGAGGATTATTGTCATTTTTGATCTACTTTGAGATGCTCAGGATGATTGTAATCATGGAAATGATTGCATGTATCAAACAACAAATGATAGGTGGTCGAAGAAGAATGGGATGGAGACAGTTTGATCGACTAGTTATTAGGTCTGTTCACTTCAGGAGAATCATTTATGATACTGTTTTAGCTTGCAAAGAGAACACACGCTTAGATAGAAGGACTTTTCACATTTTGTGTGACTTACTTCAAACTAGAGGGAGATTGAGTCCAGCCAAAATATGCGCATTGAAGAAATGGTTGCAACATTTTTACATATTTGTACACATGATGTGAAAAGTGGAATGATAAAGAGGCAATTCCTTAGATCAAGTGAAACAATAAGCAGACAATTTGGTAGGGTCTTAAATTCAATATTACGATTACAAGACTATCTACTGAAAAAACCTAAACCAGTGGAGGAAGATTCTATGGATGACCGATGGAAATAGTTTAAGAATTATTTAGGAGCACTTGATAGAATTATATCAAGGTTCATGTGCATGTCATTGACAAGCTAAGGTATAAACAAGACAACAGAACACAGCAACCAATGTGCTAGATATGTGTTCTCAAGATATGCAGTTCATATACATTTACCAGGTTAAGTGGGTTCAACTGCTGATTCCAGAGTTCTTCGAGATGTTATTTCTAGGAAAAACGGGTTAAAATTTTCACATGGTAATCTTTACTGTTTCATAAAAAATAATATTTTATTTTAATTAAACTTAAAATTATATTACATGCATTTAAATTTTCTATTTTATTGGCTATAGGTTATTATTATTAGTGTGATGTAGGATATATGAACGAGGAGGGTTCCTTACGCCATACAGAGGGCAATGTTATCACTTAATGATTGGAGATAAGGTCATCAACCTGCTAAATGCATAAGAATATTATAATTATAAGCATTCATCTGCTAGAAATGTCATTGAAAATACTTTGGTCATCTGAAAGGTAGATGGGCAATCGTAAGCTTGTACTATCTTGTGAAGACACAATGTCGAATAATTTCAGCTTGCACTTTGTCACAAAATCTTGTCTGGAGGGAGATGCCTATTGATACTGCTGAAGAAGATCTTGTTGAAGGAGAAGATTTGCGTCAAGAGTTAGAAGGTGATCGCGTAACAATAATTGAGACTTCTGATGGATGGACTGAGTGGAGGGATAACCTGGCACTACAGATGTGAAATGCTCATCATCATTAATTCTTATAGAAAATGTATGAAATATTAAGTTTTTTATTTTAGCAAATAGCATTGAAACGAACAATTATATTACTTGTTTAATTAGTTGTTGGTTTAAGTTTGCATTTGAAATTTCTATTGGAGTATGATATGTAAAATTTTCACCTTCAACACTAGTAATTTATTTCATGTATTCATTCTTGCAACTGCCATTTTCTTGATAAAAATGGTTATTTTATTTTAATTTTACATTTCTATTAGCGTTTTGATAAAATTTGCAAAAGCCCCCATTGATGTTGTTGAGGGAATAGATAAAGAGAAGGTTACAAATTCAGATAATGACGTAAAAATTTATGAAAGAACAGAAGACTTCATGAATCCCATATCTCTGACTCAGGCGAATATGGCTCCTAATGGCACTCAAGAAGTCCATTTTCACACAACTTTTCAAAATAAATAAGATCAACAAGCACTTATACAAAGAAGGCCAAAAGAAGATTAGGTGGTGGGTTTGAAGAGTTATTTTCTCAAAAGAACTTTGGCAAAACATCCGCAAAACTTGATAATTCTTTTGAGAGTGCTGGAAGTAATAAAGCAAAACTAGTGGGATATTTCCAGTACATAGTTGATGATGCTAAAAGAAAATATGATCCCTAAAAAAGTGATGCAAATTGAAGGTTTAACTAATACAGAGAAGATAAACACTGCAGTCATAATTGGTAAAGATTCAAGCGAGACTAACATGCTTTTTGAGTTTCCTCCTAAAATGATATTTGAATATGTCAAGATGGTGTTGAGTGGTGAAATATAAATTATTAGTATTTTTTCAAATAATTTATAAAGAAAACTTAGATTATGTATTTGCTTTAAAATATTTAGAAGTTACTAGTAGGTTATCTTTTTAGAGATCTTGAATTTTTAAAATCGAATATGATTTTTTTAATTATGATGAACTTTTTTTATTTTTTTTCTTCTTAGCCATCGCTTTGAATTTCTATAATTTGTTGATTTCTATTGTGAAATGCTTGCAAGTGGAGACATAGTTTATTAGAATATTTATGTGAGATCTATGTAATATTTTAAATTAGCTGACTTTTGCTACTATTTAGATGTTATTGATGTTATGTTTAAATAATTTATTTTCACAGAAATGATGTGTCAAAAGTATTTTTATAAATATAAAATTTCTTGAAATTAGTACCTGTTTCAAATATGGGAATATTAGAGGCACGGATATTTGCACCCACAAAGTTGATTAACAAACCCACCAAAATTGAGAAAAAATTAATAGACTGTTATAACCCTAAATAAAAGACTAAAAGACCCTTAAAATTACTTAAAATTTAAAATTTATACCTGCATATGGATTAATGCACCCACCCAATAATTAATGTACCCATCATAACTTAACCCCTTTCTTCATTAAGAAACCCACCTATTGATTAAAAATTCTTTCAAAAAAATATCTCTTATATAAACCATAAATTTTAAATACATTGTTTAATTCAAAGTTATGGATAAACAATTAATCAATTGGAAGCCTTCCAACAATGATCAGGTAAGTTGTTTATCCTTTAAATTCTTATTTTGGTTATAATAAGAAAAATCACGATTTTTTGAAAAAAAATAAGCTGCTCATCGCGTTATGTTTGGCTCAAAATGGCCGAACATCATAAAGATGTTCGGCCGAACAAAGTATTTATGTTCGGCCTGGAAAGGCCAGACATAAATATTATGTTCGGCCAACATAGGCCGAACATGATTAATATGTTCAGCCATCTTCGACCGAACTTGATTATGATGTTCGGCCATCTTTGGCCGAACATAACTTATAAGTTTCAGTTTAACCTGACCGAATAGATAAAAACACAAAATAGTTTTTATTACATACACGTAATAGTTTTTCTTTCTTGGTATACAGGATCAAAGCTCTACCCATTGTCGCACCACAACTACTGAGTTGATAGTTGATTATAGTATAGATTTCACCACATACGAGATATTTCAAACTCGTGAGACATTAATCAAATAAGCTCGAGAAGTTGGTAATCACATGGGTTTATGATCATTATTAAGAAGTCTGATGCTGAAGAAATGGAAAGAAAAGGAGAAATTCTTGTTAATCTCACATTAAGGTGGCCCACTACCCTTGGTTAATTAATTGGATTCCTAATTAAAGTTAACTGATATTATGTGTGTCGAAAATTAAAGTTACAATTGTATAAAGTTATTAAATAATCTTTGTGGTATTAAGGGACCATGATAGATGGTTTTATTTCAAGAGATTAATTTGCAATTGTTGACCCTCATCTCTCCTCCTGAAAAGAAAACAGCCTACTCTCTTTCATTTTTGAGAAGAACCATCATTATTGTTAGGGTTTCGTGCAAGGAAAAGGAGACAGAGAGAAGAAGGGTTTGCATTAAGGTTTTGCAAGGATTAAAGAGAAGGATCAAGATCTTCATCCATCTACCTTCCTCAATCATTCAATGGCTTCAGGTATAGATTTATGTGTATTATTGAATTATGTGTATTCAATCCTTGAGATGCTTGATTCTAGATCCATGGTAATTTAATCCGCATGATAGTTTTAATTTCTTACATTTGGTATCAGAGCCGTGTTTTAGAATCAATACATCTCAGATTATGAATTATGGGTAATTAGGGTTTTTTGATTATCAGTACAAAATCAATTTTTGATCTTTTAATTGTAGAATTTTAAGAAGATTAAATTGTACCCTAATATTCTGTTCATATTCCTCTAATTATGCAATTAATTGGGATCAAAATTCAGGAATTAGAAAACCTAATTTTCCCTAATTTTGGCTTCAGTCGATTAAGCAGGAACTGTTTTTGATAACTGCTTCGTCGACTATTAGTCGACTAGCCCGAAACACTAGTCGACTAAGTCCTTTTTCCAGAAAGTTGAGAACTCTCTGTTTCGGTACAGGAGTCGACTTAATATTTTGAGTAGTCGACTAATTAGGGTATAGTCGACTAATCCTCTTGCCCAAGTCGACTAACAGAGTGACCCGAAAGTTGAGAGCTCTCTGTTGACTTCAGGAGTCGACTTAATTTTTGAGTAGTCGACTAATAATAAGTATAGTCGACTTATTACTTTGACCTAGTCGACTAGACTTGATAATAGTTAGTCGACTTGACTTGACCCTAAGTCGACTTGACTTAACCCTAGTCGACTGGAACTTTCACTATAGTCGACTTATCCTATTCCAAGTCGACTAGTAGTTCCTTGACCAGTCGACTAATGTTGGTCTAATTTCAATCATGAATGTATGTTACACATTTAAGTTATTGTGTTAATATTGATTGATGTTGGTCAAGTGATGAATTGGAGTATTATAGAATTACTCAAATAAAAGGTTAGAGAATATTATTCGTTAGTTTTGTATTCATACGGTTTATTGATTTAGTAGTTGCCAAAGTGACCTATATTAGTAAGCCTTATGAATATACAACTACATAAAAGACTTGTCATTGAGGGTGACATTAAAGACAATAATATTCTCGATGGCGGTTCTAGTTAGGAGATTGGGACTGGCCCAAAGGAAAGTCTCTTTCAAATAATTATGAACCGGATAGGGTAGTGTAATTTATGTAACTTAGTGGTGTAGAATTGGATACCCAAAGGTAACATGACTTACTATCTAAGTGACATAAATTATATTAGACCTACATAGGTGATAAAAGTTCTCACCTAAAGAGTGAACACTAGATATGCTTAGGTTTCGCCCAAAGGAGGAATCAAAGTGATATCAATAGTTCATCTTCATTAAATTTAAGATTTTGTATTGATTCGAGGCCTTAATGTGAGCTATGTCCTATTTTGTTTCAGTGAACGTTCCCACTTCCCTACACTCCCATGCAACTAGCATTCCAGCCCTGGATGGTACAAACTTCAATGAATGGTTTGAACATGTCCAATTTGTAAGATCACCTAGAGGGGGGGTGAATAGGTGATGGCTAATCTAATGGTCACTTGTGAACAAATAATGCGGAATTAAAACTAAGTTGACCAAATTAAAATTTCTTTTAATTAAACACTTATGTATAACTCAAGAGTGTTGCCGAATTCCCCTTGCGAGGCTCTGGACAAGCTCCTCTAGATTCCCTTGAATGGGTTGAGGTGCCGCGTTGGCTCTCTTGGTTGAATACTAGTGTTAACAAGCAATCCCAAGCAAGTATATCAATTTTAAGCACAAGGGAAATATATCTAGCAAGTAAATGATAAAGACAATAACGCATGCAAGATATAAAAGAGACAAAGAGAGAGAGAGGGATAGAGTAAGCAATCGCAAACACAAAGGGTTTGTTTCGAGGTTCGAGCACACTTGCTCTACATCCCCGCCTTCGACACACGAAGGATTTCCACTATGCAAGATCCCACCGGATCTCTCCTCGGTGCCGTACACCTACAAACCCTCGGACTCCCAAGTCCCGTACACACGCAAGTCCACCGACTCGCCGAGGCCGTACCTCTACCACCAAGAGTTCACAACCGAACTCCAACCACCAACAACGAGCACACTTGCCCGTTTCCTCAAATACAAAGAAAAGATCTCTTTGATGATCACAACACTTGATCACCTAAAGAGCACTCTCACTACAACACACCTATAGGAATATCTAGCAATGGATAGCTCAAGTGTGGTGTGAGAAAAGCAAGGAAAGACTATGGTGAAAAACTCAAAGAATCACTTAACACTCTCTTGATAAAAACTCCCTTTAAGATGGGAAATATTTGCACTCAAATATGTGGAGAGAACTTCTGAAATCAGTTGGAAAAACTAGCTCAAAGGTCTCCAAAATCTTAACCTCAAAACAGATGACAAGATCCCAATTTATAGGCTGCAGAAAATAGAGCCGTTGGGAATCTGTCAGAGCTGGCGGTCGACTGCCGGTCGACCGGCCAACGGTCATTTTTCTGACCGTTGCAGCCACCGGTCGACTGGTGAGTCGACCGCTCTTCTGGAATGAACTGTCGGTCGACCGGTCCGGTCGACTGGCATTTTCCAGAGAGCAACAGGTTTGGGGCGGTAGGGTGTCGGTCGACCTCCGGTCGACTGATACGCACATGCACAAAATTGTGCATGTCGGTCGAGTGCCGGTCGACTGCCGGTCGACCGGTCACTGAGAAATTCTGAAAAATCAGAACTTCCAGGACCTGGACAATTTGGATATGGTTTTGGGTCTTGGATAAAATGTTTTGGTCTTGAAAAATCATAGAGTATGAGCATGTGTCATACTACTATTAAGGTAAAATTCTTGGTAAAAATTCTTTTGATAAAAACCTAATTTTCCATGAAATGTTTTTCCAAACCTTTATCAAATACAAAAACAAGATATTTGAGTCCATTTAAAAGCATGGTGTGTATGGATATGATCCACTACACAATCAATATGAAATATCTATGTTTTTGAAATCTAGTATACAACTTGGTTTTGGTTAAAGAATATACATGATAGAAATACCAAAAACCAACAAATATTTTGTCTTAAAGAAAAATCTTTTTCTAAAATAAAAGTTCTTTTCTAAAAACAAAATCTTTTATGAAATCAATTAAATCAAGAGTTCTAATCAAGAGTGTGTGTGTGATATAGACTTGAGCAATCCACCAACTATCTATCCTTTACATTTTTACTAAAACAAAAATACAAATTCTATACCTAGACACAAGTCTTCATCTTCTTGAAGTCTTCCCTTGAAGGCTTCTCATCTTCTTGACTTGGTCCAAGCTTGATCCAAAAACTCCTTGGATCACTACATGCAAGCTCCAAATCTTGTTCTTTAATCCTTTGTTGAGCTATGCACCTACTAAGATCTTGATCATGAATCTGTCACTAATTAAACACAAGATCATTAGTAATTATAACTACATGAGTTGATCATCGTCAAAACTAGGGTGAAGGGCCTTTGGGCCAACACAATTCACACTGGGTGTACTGGACCTAGACATGGCTCTTTTAGTAGAGAAACCTGATGAAGTGACTGATGAAAGCACAGGAGACCAGGTTAGCCATGCCAAAGCCTGAGAAAGGTCGAATAGACTCAGTCTCATGTTCATCAAGATGACCATTGCCAATAACATCAGGACTTCACTCCCTCATACTACTAATGCATCTGAACTTTTAACTGCTGTTAAAGACCGATTTAAGTCTGCAGATAAGTCATTAGCTGGCACCCTTATGGCTGAACTTACTACCATGAAATATGATGGTAATAGAGGAGTTCAACAACACATTCTTAATATGACTGATAAGGCTGCGAAGTTAGGATCACTGGGAATGAAAGTGGATGAATCCTTCTTGGTACAGTTCATCCTCAACTCACTTCCTCCTCAGTTCGGAGCATTCAAGATTCATTATAATACACATAAGGATAAGTAGAATCTGAATGAGCTAACTGGTATGTGTGTACAAGAGGAAGTGAGACTGAGGCAAGAAGGGCATCACTCAGTGTTGACAGTAACTTCAGGAGCTATCCATAAGAAGGGTAAATATGGAAGAGATAAGAGGTTTCCACCAAAGAAAGGGAATGACCATGGGGAAAGTAGCCAGGGTCATGGAAAGGTTTTCACTGTCAAATGCTACTTCTGTGACAGAAAAGGACATGTGAAGAAGGACTGCAACAAGAGGAAGGCTTGGTTCGAAAAGAAAGGTATAAATCTTTCTTTTGTATGTTATGAATCAAATCTTACTGAAGTTCCTTCTAATACTTGGTGGATTGACTCTGGAGCCACAACTCACATAACTAATTCAATGCAGGGATTCCTTACCACCAGGAAACTGAAGGAAAGTGAGAGATTCGTCTTTATGGGAACCGTCTCAAAGTGGAGGTCGAGAATGTTGGAACTTATCGACTACTCTTAGAGACGGGTCATCAGATGGATCTTGAGGACACTTTTTATGTACCTTCGATTTTTAGGAACTTAATGTCATTATCCAAATTAGATGTTGTTGGATATTCTATTTTATTCAGTTGTGGAAAACTCAGTTTAATGTATAATTCAATGTCGGTTGGACACGGAATTTTATGTGATGGTTTATATAAAATTTCATTGAATGATGAGTTTGCACAATCTCTTTCATCTCTGCATTCGAATGTTGGTATTAAACGTGGCTTAATAAATGAAAAATCCTCTATCTTGTGGCATAGACGACTGGGGCATATCTCCAGGGATAGAATTATAAGATTAGTGAAGAATGGAATTTTGGATAACCTAGACTTCACTGATTTTGATGTGTGTGTGGATTGCATAAAAGGAAAGCAAACCAAACACACTAAGAAAGGTGCCACAAGAAGTAAAGAGCTTCTTGAGATAATTCATACAGATATTTGCGGACCACTCTCCATTCCATGTTTTACGGGAGAGAGATACTTCATTACCTTATAGATGATCTGTCACGTTATGGTTATGTATATCTAATTCATGAAAAGTCTCAGGCTGTTGACATCCTTTAGGTGTTCATTACAGAAGTCGAGAGACAATTAGATAGAAAAGTTAAAATCATAAGATCAGATCGAGGTGGTGAATTTTATGGTAGATATGATGAGTCAGGACAACATCCTGGCCCATTTGCCAAATTTCTAGAAAAGCATGGTATTTGTGCTCAATACACAATGCCAGGTACGCCTCAGCAGAATGGAGTTGCTGAAAGGCGAAACCGAACACTTATGGATATGGTTAGGAGCATGATGAGCTTCTCTAATGTACCTAATTCATTGTGGAATGAAGCCTTAAAGACTGCTATGTATATCTTGAACAGGGTTCCTAGTAAGGCAGTCCCAACAACTCCTTTCGAGTTGTGGACTGGTAGGAAACCTAGTTTAAGACATTTACATGTTTGAGGTTGTCCAGCAGAGGCTAGAATATATAATCCACAAGAAAAGAAATTAGACTCAAGGACAATATCTGGATATTTCATTGGTTATCCAGATAAGTCTAAGAGGTACAAATTTTATTGCCCTAACCATAGTACAAGAATTGTTGAAACTGGTAATGCCAGATTCCTTGAGAATGGTGAATTTAGTGGGAATGATGAACCAAGAAAGGTAGATCTTGAAGTGATAAGGGTGAATATCCCAATACCCCTTCCTTCAAGAGAAATTATTGTCCCTCAGCTTGATCATCAAGCTGAGATAACAGAACAACATATTGATATTGGTTCACCACTTCATGAGGATATCGCCATTGAAAATGTTGTAGAACCACCACAACCGGCAGCTTTGAGGAGATCTCAAAGGGAAAGAAGATCTGTCATTTCAGATGATTATGTGGTATATCTACAGGAGTCTGATTTTGATATTGGGATTAATAAAGATCCAGTTTCATTTTCACAAGCCATAGAAAACAATGATTCTAGTTAATGGATTGATGCTAAGAATGAAGAGTTGAAATCTATGGACCAAAACCAAGTCTGGGATCTCGTCGAATTGCATAATAACTGTAAGAAAGTCGGGTGTAAATGGGTCTTTAAGACCAAGCGCGACTCCAAAGGCAATATCGAACGATATAAGGCCAGACTTGTGGCTAAAGGTTTCACTTAGAAGGAAGGCATTGATTATAGAGAAACCTTCTCTCCAGTATCAAAGAAGGACTCTCTTAGAATCATTATGGCCCTTGTAGCTCATTATGATTTGGAGTTACATCAAATGGATGTGAAAACAGCTTTTCTAAATGGAGATTTGGATGAGGAAATTTACATGGAGCAACCTGAAGGGTTCGCAAAGAAAGGAAAAGAACACTTGGCTTGCAAATTAAAGAAATCCATATACGGACTTAAACAAGCTTCCAGGCAATGGTATATAAAGTTTAATGATACCATTACCTCTTTTGGATTTACAGAAAACACTGTTGATCAGTGTATATATCTAAAGATCAGTGGGAGCAAGTTTATATTTTTGGTTCTGTATGTGGATGATATCTTGTTAGCCAGTAGTGATATTGGTCTACTGTATGAAACTAAAAGCTATCTTACCAAGAACTTTCAGATGGTTGATATGGGTGAGGCAGCTTATGTCATTGGCATAGAGATCTTCAGGGATAGATCTCGAGGATTGCTAGGACTGTCTCAGAAAGGTTATATCAATTGAGTCTTGGAAAGATTTCATATGGAATTGTGTTCAGCCAGTTGTGCACCCATTATGAAGGGTGACAAATTAAGTGGGAGCCAGTGTCCTAGAAATGACTTAGAAAAGGGTCAAATGCAGAAAGTTCCATATGCATCAGCTGTTGGGAGCTTGATGTATGCACACACTTATACCAGGCCAGATATCAGTTTTGCTGTTGGGATGTTAGGAAGATACCAGAGCAATCAGGAATGGAGCACTGGAAATTAGCTAAGAAGGTAATGCGGTATCTTCAAGGGACGAAGGACCATATGCTCACATATAGGAGATCAGATCAGTTGGAAGTGATCGGCTATTCGGACTCAGATTTTGCTGGTTGCCTAGATAGCAGGAAGTCTACCTCAGGCTTTATTTTCTTGCTAGCAGGTGGGGCAATCTCGTGGAAGAGTGTAAAGCAGTCTATCACTGCTTCATCCACGATGGAGGCTGTGTTCATAGCATGTTTTGAGGCCACGAATCATGCATTATGGTTAAGGAATTTTATCTCAGCACTTGGTGTAGTTGATTCTATTGCCAGGCCGCTGAAGATATTTTGTGATAATACAGCAGCCGTTTTCTTCTCTAAGAATGAAAAGTACTCTAATGGTTCCAGACACATGGAACTTAAGTACTTGGTGGTTAGAGAAAGAGTTCAGAAACAGAAGGTGTCAATTGAAAGTATAAGTACCACTTTAATGGTTGCTGATCCAATGACCAAAGGATTGCCTCCAAAGACATTCAAGGAACATCTTATTAGAATGGGTCTTTTGAGCAATCTGTAAATGTATGTTTTGGTACTTGTGTAATTGACAATATTAGGCAATAAAAGTTTATTTCTGTGTTTCCTGTTATCCAATTATGTGTGCACATATTATGTATGGATGTTTGTTAAACAGGAAATGTCTTAACAAGACAATTACAGGGGTCATTTTGGTTATGGACTCAATTAGTAAGGGTTATCAATGTTGTGGTACGTAGAAGGGAGTATGACATAAATGTTGTATAACCGCTATGCTCACATTGATAGTCCAAGCTAATTGCAGTATTACAGTATTTTATTATTTGGGCTTATCAGTTGTTGTTTTTAAAATTCGTGATCACGTATCAAAGTTTTTCAATATGGAATCCAATGGAGTCAAAATGTTTTTTTAAAAATGAGTCTTTTCTTTTATTTATTTTCTAAAGTTTTAACCTAATCGGCTAGTGGTCCAAGTGGGAGAATGTTAATCTCACATTAAGGTGGCTCACTACCCTTGGTTAATTAATTGGATTCCTAATTAAAGTTAACTGATATTATGTGTGCCCAAAATTAAAGTTACAATTGTATAAAGTTATTAAATAATCTTTGTGGTATTAAGAGACCATGATGGGTGGTTTTATCACAAGAGATTAATTTGCAATTGTTAACCCTCATCTCTCCTCCTGAAAAGAAAACAGCCTACTCTCTTTCATTTTTGAGAAGAACCATCATTATTGTTAGGGTTTTGTGCAAGGAAAAGGAGACAGAGAGAAGAAGGGTTTGCATTAAGGTTTTGCAAGGATTAAAGAGAAGGATCAAGATCTTCATCCATCTACCTTCCTCAATCATTCAATGGCTTTAGGTATGGATTTATGTGTATTATTGAATTATGTGTATTCAATCCTTGAGATGCTTGATTCTAGATCCATGGTAATTTAATCCGCATGATAGTTTTAATTTCTTACAATTCTTAGTTGTGAGTGAAGTAGAAAATACAGAGATAAAAAAGTAAAGTTTAATCAGGAAAACACATCTGAGCAACAATGATCAAAAAGTATTGGTACAAAAAAATATGATTGTCCATTCCTACTAAAAGGTAAGAAGCTGTCAAACGAAAAGGGGCGGATGATTTTGGTTGTATATGATGTCCACAATCATTTGGCCTCAGAACATTTGAAAGGACATTCTTTTACCGGTAGATTATCTGAAGAAGAGAAGAGATTGGTTGTGAATATGTCTAAGAGTCTTGTCCGGCCAAGAGATATTTTGCATACATTGAAACAAAAAAATAAACTCAATGTCAGTACAATGAAAACAGTTTATAATGAAAAAAAGTTTAAAGTTGTGAAAAATGCCGGAAGATCACAAATGTAGCAACTAATGAATAAGTTTTCTGAAAATGCATATACTGAGGTTCAAGAAGTTGTTTAGAGACCGACATTGTCAAAGATATTCTCTTGTCTCACCCAGCTAGTATTGAGCTGTTGACGCATTTTTCCGTGTGTTAATAATGGATTGCATATATAAAACCAACATGTATCAATTAGCGTTGATGGAGATTGTTAGAGTAACAAGCACTGATATGACTTTTTCAGTTGCTTTTGTACATTTTGAAGCGAAACGAGAAGACAACTTTAGTTGGTGCTTGGATAGTCTGAAATGCCTGATGCCTGGTCGTTTGATGCCATTTATTGTTGTGACTGACAGCGATTTAGCGCCCATGAATGCTGTAGAGAGAATATTTCCTACCTCTCATCATTTCTTATATAGATGGCATATAAGAAAAAAAATATTATTGTTCATTGCAAGAAAACTTTTGACACCAAAGAGAAAATCGACCTATTCTTCTTTGGTTGGAAAATAATGATGTTATCTACGACTAAAGAGGAATTTCTACGACTGTTTGGTAGGCTTAATGAGAATTTTTGAGATTACCCTAAATTACTTAAATATGTGAATCATACATGGATTGCTAGTATAAAGAAAAATTTATCGCTTGCTGACACAATAATGCATTTTGAAAACACGTCAACAAATAGATATGCTTTTACGATATCGTGTAAGTTTCAAAAACATAACTACTATATAACATTATTAACATTAAGTATCCTTACATATTCATTATCTTATCTTTTCAGAGCTGAGAGTGCACATGCAAATCTGAAAAGGTATCTAGGATCATCTCTTCAAAATTTTGAGACTAGTTGGGCCAAAATTCACGTACTTTTTTGAGTTACAATATACTGAAATTAATGCTTCCTTTGAAAAGAGTATAAATATAGTATTCCACAACTTCAAGTCATCCTATTATAAGTTTCTTTGTGGTGTTGTATCCATTGCTACATTGAATAAGATTATGGAGGAATCAAAAAGAAGCAACGCTGTCAGTGTCGATGACATTGCATGTAAGTGCATATTGAGAAAGACCCACAAATTACTTTGTACACATGAGTTGGCTGAGTATGGCAGAGTCAATATTCCCATTCCCATAGATTCTATTGATAGCCATTGGAGAAAACTAAACATGTTACCATCTGCGCCTATTGACTGCGAAGTGGTAGTGGACGTGAGAAGTCGTTGGACAGAAAAGATACAGAAGATAAACCAATGCTTTATCAAAACCAATGATTCTGAGAGATAATCTTGTTAAAGAGAATACGAGAGTTAGTTAATGCAGGTACTTTTTCTCTTATCGAACCTGAAGTTAAGATAAGAAAACGTGATAAGAATATTGCCAAAAATGAAGCATCGACTCATCGACTATCTATGTACACGAGTTGATAACTTCTGCACAAGATACCTGTTCGGAGCTGTCATCTCAGAATAATATTCAAGTTTCTTTCAAATCTATATTGCGGTCAAAGAAAAAGGTATAATTTATTTTTGTATTCATCAAATATTTCTTTTGAGTTAAATATTAAATATTTTGTTAACACTTCAAATGTAGGTTGTTCGGGCACGTTCTTCAACTAGGCAAAAGTATTTAGATCAATTTTCGAAACCTATTCATCCATGGATTGTACATGTAAAGGATGTGCAAGCGGATGGTAATTATGAATATCGAGCTATTACAATTTTGCTCGGTTTGGTGAGACGGGATGGACTCAAGTCAGGCGGGACTTGTTTGGAGAATTGAATTGTTATCCCATTTATATGAAGGTGTATATGAAAGTTGTTAGCGTGTGGAGGAGATTAAATATTCTCTGAGTCACTTTGATGGTATTGCACCATATGACAAGTGGATGATTATATCTGAGATGGGATTTCTCATATCCTCTCATTTTAATATGGTATTATTTTTTTGATCACGACTTCAAAGTCTGACTTTCTTGCCACATAGAACTCGACCAATCTTTACTATTGCACATCAATCCATTTCAATTGATTTCGTCAACAATAATCATATCATTGAGCTACATTTATGGAATGAAAATCCAGTACTCCTAATGGCATATAAGTGGTATGAGTATCAACTACTGAGTGCTGAAGGTTGGAATAATGCGTACAAGAGAAGACTGCAAATGTATAATAAATTGTTCAGTAGTTCTATTGATTTTGGATGTACAATCAATATTGATTGAACATCGACTTTTACTTTTGAAAATTTATGAATTTTTGAAACATAATTATAGTACTGAATCATAAACAGTTTATTTCAAATTTGAAACTCGACATTATTCTTCTTTGATTGGAGGTTTCTTTTACTAAATCATGAAATGACAGATTCATGTAGGCCCAACCATAAACAAAGAAACATTGTTTATAAAGTACATGAAGTTATAGAACACTTCAAACTTTGAAGAGAGTTTTTAACCCTACTTGCCCAAGAATGTTCGGCCGCTAATAGCCAAACATTTAATCTCTATTCGATTGTCAGTGGCTGAACACTACTTGCCCAAGAATGTTCGGCCACTAATAGCCAAACATTTAATCTCTGTTCGATTGTCAGTGGCCGAACAGCAGATAGGTTGTTCAGCCATTGCTAGACAAGCAGAGGGAAAATTTTAAAAAAAAAATTCAACCATGAATGTCCGACCGTGTATGGCCGAACAATAGTTCACTGTTCAGCTATCAGTGGCCAAACAAAATAGAAACTGTTCGGCCTCTGACGGCCGAGCAGAGAGAAAATTTTGTCAGACCTATTTCTTCAACAATTCTTCTTTGGTAATAGTATACCCAATACTTATTGCGTGCATCAAAATATTTTCATTAAGCTAAGTAAAGATCTCCACTGATGTAAGAAGATGGTTGTGTGAAATTTTTCAAATTTTTCTTCAACATATAACTAAAAATGGATCACAGAAATAACTGAACACATTAAAGTCTTAAAAACATGTAGTTTGCATAAAATCAACTTCTTGAAAACCAAAGCCCAAATTCATATTCAATGAAAACCATCATACCAAAATTAAATTTTTGTGTAAGTGTGTATGTAAACTTGAACAATCAAATCTAATCTAAACTTTACAAAACTTTTAAACACTTACAAACTTTATTACAAAACTCAAGCCTTCTTTCTTAATCTTTTTCTTCTTGACTTGATCAAAACTTGATTTCTTTGAGTTAGACTCTTCCTTAAGTACATAATATGTTCTTTGTACTTGGGCTCTTGAATTAACATGTGTTAGCTTCAAACTTTGACTTTGAGTCTATTGATCAAACTATACACCAAACTAAGATCTTGATTAAACCTTTAGACTTAAACATCATAAGATCATTAGTATTATAGGTACATGAGTTAATCATTATTAAAACTAGAGTGATGGGTCTTTGGGCCAACAATAGTTTGTTGGTAACGGTGTAGAATATTTGAGACCTAATAAAAGCTAGTGTGTGAGGGTTTTTAAATATTTAGATGATGATTAAATGGTCGGATCAAAAATTTGTATGTCTAAAGTCATATATCTAAGTAATATACAACTTTCAGCCATCCATTTTGAACCTACTTAATATCATTGACAAGAAAATTATAAAACATTTGATTTTTTATTTTTGATTACTTTAAATAATTTAAATCAATTTCAACCGAGTAGATCTTATATTTGAATATCGTAATATTGAATTTGAGTAAAAAGAATTCATACTCAAATCCTTTCGAATGTAAGCCAAGTCTATCTCTATATATCACTATGTTATATATATGTATATCAAAGTATCCAATAAGAATAGGCGTGAAATTCTTCCGAGAAGAAAGGGTAGTGCCATCGAAAATAAGATGCTTAATAAACTATGCGTGCCATATTTGTAATTTACCCTGAAGCTATTTGTTTTCTGAAGAAAAAGAAAATAATGTTTCAACCAATACCTTTTCTAGTTTATTTCATTAAAGGTCTTTTACTCAATTAAAAGAAAAATGGAAGTAGTTTAATTATGAGGAGTCAATGAGAGAGTTTCAATATCTTAGAGCTTCAATGTTACAGGTCACATCATACACGCATATTTCACTCAGATAGCTCATTAAGCCACCACTTATCTATTCTTTCATTATTAAGTTTACTTTGTAGCTCCCCATCTAAAATTGTTAATTGTAAGAAGGACGAAGAAAGTTTATCAAAGGCTTAATTTTTAAGATTATATGGAAAGCTTTAATGTCCAAGCTCATTAAAGCACCATTTTTCTCTATAAAAGGCTAGCCAAGTCCCCTTGCCTCCGTACATCAATAACAACACGTGACTCATGTAAAACATGTGATCTATGTGAAAGAAATCCCTCGTGAAATCAACCAGATCCTAAAACCTCTTCATGATTATAGGAACACATGGGACTCATGGGACTCATGCACCATGTGTTTCTCATTCTCTCTCTCAATCAATATTTCCTATTGAATCTCTTAAATTAGTGTAAACATGTGACTAATATGTGTATATATATATACAACCAAGAACCATAACTAGTGGTTTCTTATCATTGCATAAATAAGTATTTTTCTCCTTTTTCTTTATCTTGGTATCAGAGCAACTCATCATGTTGAGTATTTTCTCTTCATCTTTCCCCACCTCCATCCAAATACCTGCATCCATGGTTATCTCAATATCAACATCATTCACTTTCTAAATGTCAAACTCAACAAGGAAAACTACCTACTGTGGTGTTCCCAGTTCCTTCCTCTTCTCAAACTCCACGATCTTGAAGGCCTCATCGACGGAACCTCTCTGTGTCCGGTCCGCTTCCTTCATTCTATCGAGAAGGATGCTTGAAATCACCTAGAGGGGGGTGAATAGGTGATAATGCTAATCTAGAAACTAAATGCGGAAGCTAAAAACTATTTTGCAACACACTTAATACAACCAACAAGTGTAGCCGAATTTCCCGTGAAGGGCTCTGGACTAACTCCTCTTGATTCCCCTAGATAACGGTTGAGGTGCTATATGAAGCTCTTGTGGTTAAGTATAAGTGAGGCACACGAACACAAGCCAAGCATATAATGGATATATAACAATATGAATGATGCAAGACACAACACAAGCAAATAGATATGAATGATATGAAAGATGCATAACACAAATAAAGAGAGAGTTAGAGAGACAATGGATCAAACGCAGATACAAGGATATGTTCCGAGGTTCGAGCCCCTAGCTCTACGTCCCCGCCTTCACCGAGAAGGATTTCTAATCCACTATCTTGTCCACCGAAGACTCCCACCGAGGGAACGTCCACCGAGGAGGATTTGTACAACAAGGGAGTACCGAACTCCTCTCTCAACCAACAACCTCCACCGAGGCAATACAACCACAATCCACCTCTACCGAAGAGGGATAGGCCCGTAGCCACACAACCAAACTCCACCTCTCACTAGAGGGAGAAAACACCACTCCGATCAACCTCTACCAAAGAGGGATACAACAAATACAAGGAGGGTTTACAACTTAGAGGTTTCCACAACCTCAAACAATCTCTTTTCTACAAAACAAAGATCCTAATAGAATAGGATAGAAGATAGCTCAAGTGTGGAAAAATTAGAGTTTGGAAAACAAAAACTCAAAGAAAAATACTTGGGAAAACTCTTTGTAAAGGATAGAAATGAAGAACAAAACAAATCTCCCAATTTTTCTATTTTCTTTGATTTTTTCAAAAACTCTAAAACAAATAAAGATTGATCTTTTGAAGCTCTAAAACACTTTTTAAAACTTGTAAAAATAATTCAGAAAACTAGGAATTTTTCTTGTCAAAAGTCTTGTAAAAATCCCCAAAGAGATAGGGTATAAATAGGCTCCCCAAGAAACTAGCCGTTAGGCTGATCTGTCAGCCTGACAGGCTGGCGGTCGACCGCCAACGGTCATAAATATGACCGTTGGAGCAGCCCGGTCGACCGCCCGGTCGACCGCCCAGATACAGAGAGCAAAGCTCTCTAGTCCGGCCGACCGACCGGTCGACCGGCCCACTGTGCCAGCAGACGTGCACAGGTCTGTGCACGTCGGTCGACCGCCCGGTCGACCGGATCCTGGCTCGGTCGACCTTGCGGTCGACCGACCTGGCCTGTCAGCATAGTTCTGGGTCAGAAACTGGGTTAGAAAAACATGTTAAATTATTTCTAAAAATTCTTGTAAAAATAGTTTTAACATTTTGCATTTGATATATAGACATGTGATAAAAAGTTCAACTCAAATATCAAGCAATTCAAACTACTTTTGTGTTTTGAAAGTTTTACCAAAAACCAAAAGTTGTATTTTATCAAACATGTATTTTTCAATAGAAAAACTGATTTTTCCTAAAACTTATTGAAATACAAAAATATGATATTTAAACACTTTTAGGCATGTTGCATATGGACATAAGTCCAATATACATGAAACATATATATATATATATATATATCATAGTTTTTGTCTTTAATTCCAAAATAATGTTTTGTTAAAAATACCAAAACATAAAACACCTGAATAGGTATGTCAAACTAAGTTTGTATAAGTCATGTAAGCATGTATGTATATCGAACACATCTAATATACATAAAAACAAAGTAAACTTGTTTTGATCTACTATTCATGAAAACCAATATTCAAAAATATAAAACTTGTGTGTGTTGTGAACTTGAGCATATCAACTATTCTTATCTTTACAAATGGATCTAAACACACTAAACTAAAACTAGAATACCTACGTCTTCTTGACGATCTTCAATCTTCAAGCCGACTCGATCCCAAACGTGATCCACCGAGTGCAAAGGTATGATCTTGATGCTCGGGCACTGGAATCACCATGTGAAAGCTTCAAAACTCCTTGTTGAAGCTAATCACCAACTAATATCTTGGTTAATGATTTGAAACTTAAACAACACAAGATTATTAGTAAACATAACTACATGAGTTAATCATCATCAAAACTAGAGTGGAAGGCCTTTGGGCCAACAATCTCCCCCTTTTTGATAGTGACAAAACTCATGGAGTTATATATGCATGGATTAAAGTTAAGCTTCAAAGAAGCTCCCCATTAACTCATGCATAAACAAATAAACATAAATATGCAATGAATATGAAACATGAAACATGCATAGATATGCATAAACAATAAAATGCTCTTGATACGAATGAAAAGATACCAATTAAACTTAATATATGCAAAAACATAAATATGCATATAAAACTCTCAACATCTTTCTCCCCCTTTTTGTCAATCATCAATAAAAGGGTAAAAGCAAACCAATAATAAATTTTTCTCCCCCTTTTTGTCTAAAACAAAAACAAAATCAAATAGGGGTTACAATCAATTGAGATATCAATTAAAAATATGTCAAGGTAGCATCTTGATACCAATTGAAAGTGAACATAGATCAATCAACAAATGGTATATGCGATATACATTCATGAAGAGGAAGATGTGAAGCTTCCCTACATAGATACATTACATGAAGGAGGGATGACAAGCCCTAATTCACATAACGTACACTATGCAATGCATAAGAGGAGATGTGAAGCTCCCCCTACACACGTGTACCACATAAAGAAGAGTTGTCAAGCTCCTCAATAAAAGATACACTCATCATGAATCTATATGTAGAAGAGATGTTAAGCTCTCCTTGCATATAGGCAATACAAATCAAAACTTTTGAATATTTTCTTTAAACAAAATTTTGTGATACCAATTTAAATCATTCAAATAAACATCTTGATATCAAAAAAGACTATTATTCTTTTTAAACATATGATATCAAATTGAAATTATTATTTTCTATCATAAAGCAAGAGAGTGGAATACAAAACCAAAGGTAAACCAAATACCAATTGAAAAATAAAATACGAGTTTTCTCCCCCTTTATGAAACACCAATTAAAACAATGTCTAAGCTCGTATTAGAATACCAATTGAAAACTAATCAATTGAAACATGATGATCATTAAAACTCAAGTTTAGCATAAACAAAATATATATATATGTATGAAAAATAGATACCAATCGAAATTGATACTCTTCGAAATGTAAGCATACATATATAAAAATATATGAGTATACAAAAATGTCAATATTGATACCAATTGAAAGAATCCAATGATACCAATTGAAACAACAATAATATCAAGTGTATACCTCATATAACCTACCACCCATTCATGTTCAAGTTTAGAATGATTTTCACTATAAAGCATACATGAGCATGGTCTCCCATCCAACCACCCTTGGAAGGTAGGGGTTTTCAAAAATAGGTTTGAAAAATATAGTATGCTTGAAAACTTCTACCATAACGAAGAATACGAACTAGTTAAATGGAAAAACTTGTTAACTAGTACAAAATCCTTTAAGAAAGGAATAAAACAAAAATATTTTTCATGAAACACATGTAAATCACACGGCACTAAACACTTAAAAACAATAAGGCACATATCATACTCATGAAAACACAATCATGAGAAACATTTAAATGAAGTGAGTGCATAAGTGTTATGTAAAACATATAATCATGAAAATTGGCAATTAAGCTCAATATTCCTTAAAATACGAAAACATGAAAATCATCAAAACTATTTAATCTTCAAGGCATATGTATGTCGTATACAAACTAAAGTATACATACATATCCAAACATAATGAATCCACAAATGTATATGTATGAAAGGCACGTGCTCAAAGGATGTATATGTATAACAATAATTTGGATAAAATGGACATATACATGAGGTTAAACAAGAAATCATAAAACAAATTCAAAAAATGGGAATACAAATTTAAAATGCATGGATCATCAAAACTAGACTATACTAGCACATCTAATGGGTTCAAATAAGCATTCAAGCTCAAACATATATAGATTTATTTGTAGCCCACTATATGTACAAGTATATACCAAGTTTTAATGACGACTAACATCTAAACAAGTAATCAACGCATGAAGCATAAAAACAAGACAAAAATCAACATGATAAACATAAACATGATTATTATGTAAATCCATATGTTATTAGAGCTATGATAAACATGATAGCTAAACAAAGGTGAGAACACTAAAATAATGATCCATATTAAACATGGGTGTCTCAAAAGCTATACATGCATGTCAAGGATCTAATAATCATGGCATTTTCATGATAATCTATAAACATCAAAGCATGCTATAAATAATGAACATGAAAGGCATGAGAAAAAAAAAATAAGGAGTAAGAGATCGTTACCAAAACCTATGAGGCAACTCTCCATGACTCCAAAACAAGGTGGTCCTCCAACCAAACGTCCCTTGAAAGTGATGCATCCAAATAGTTTCCTTGAAGCTCAGAACGCATCCACTCCAAGGTACCGCCACTCTCACGTCATGCGAGAGCCCACACCTACATCATAAATAAGAGGGGTGGTCTTTGGTACCCACACTCTTTTGGGTCCATGGGGGTTAGTACCTTCTCTAACCCAAACAAATTTATTTGCTAAATTTACATCATGTATACGATCAAAGCAAAATTTAGCAAGGTGGCCCTTACGTCCACAATGTGTACAAGTGTACACATGAGCATACAATGTGTGATGGTGTCTGTGAGTAGCTTGTGTATGCCGTGGAGGGTGTACATGCAAAGATGGAACTTGTTTCTTTCGAAACAAGGATTCCAAGCGTGAATGACTAGAAACACAATGACTCAAAGTGGAGCCCAAACAATCTACACTCTTCTTAAGTATGGATATATCATTTTCAATTAAAGAAGAGGTGGCACATGCAATAGGTAAACTAGGTGAAACTACCCTAGCATGGCAAACATGAGCATCAATATTATTTTTCAAAAATTCATTTTTCTTTAAACAAATTTCTAAATCCTTTGAAATAGAATCAATTTTCATTTTTAAAGAATTATTTTCTTTTAAAACAAAATCAACTTTTGAAGACAAGTTTTCATTTTTCTTCAAAATTATTTCACAATCATTTTTAGATTTTAAACATTCATTTTCTTTCAAAACAAGATTAAGTTGAGATTTCAATGAATCCCTCGCATTAGAAATCTCCACCTTTTCTTGCAAAACCATGTCAAGTCTTGAACATAAACCCTTATTTTCTTTATTAAGTTCAAAACTCTTCTTTTTCAAAAGATTATATTTTTCAATCAATTTTTCACACACAATAGATAGTTCTTCATTCAAAGCATTAGCATCCACATATTCATCACATGAAGATCTAGCATCAAAACTATCTAGTTGAGATTCTGATCGTACCTCAAGGGAGTCATTCCCTTGGACCATGTAGCATTGAGACTCGGATTCTCCACTAGATTCCTCCTCTTATTGGATTAGCATTTAAAGCTCGGAGGTGGTGGTTGTGGTCAACTTGTTCCACACTACAAATGCGGAATCAAGGTTAGAAACAAGCATAAGATAATCTTTAGAAAGCGTGCTTCTAATAGCCTCAAGGGCCTGTGCATTGGCCCCTGTATGATTGCCATTACCAAGATATCATTTCTTGATAGCGGCAAGAAAAACATGCAAGCCTAGGGTTTGTAGGTAAATGGACATCTTAGTCTTCCAAACAATGATGTTGGAAGAATCAAACATAGGTGGGGTCATGAAGTCCATGGGTCCAAACTAAATGTGTGCAAACAAAAATATGTGCAAATGCAAATGGTAGATTAGCAAACCAAGATCTCACTCCTAGGTTGTTAAAGCTAAAGTATCAGGAGCGTAGGCTCTGATACCAATTGAAATCACCTAGAGGGGGGTGAATAGGTGATAATGCTAATCTAGAAACTAAATGCGGAAGCTAAAATCTATTTTGCAACACACTTAATACAACCAACAAGTGTAGCCGAATTTCCCGTGAAGGGCTCTGGACTAACTCCTCTTGATTCCCCTAAATAAGAGTTGAGGTGCTATATGAAGCTCTTGTGATTAAGTATAAGTGAGGCACACGAACACAAACCAAGCATATAATGGATATATAACAATATGAATGATGCAAGGCACAACACAAGCATATAGATATGAATGATATGAAAGATGCACAACACAAATAAAGAGAGAGAGTTAGAGAGACAATGGATCAAACGCAAACACAAGGATATGTTCCGAGGTTCGAGCCCCTAGCTCTACATCCCCGCCTTCACCGAGAAGGATTTCTAATCCAATATCTTGTCCACCGAGGACTTCCACCGAGGTAACCTCCACCGAGGAGGATTTGTACAACAAGGGAGTACCGAACTCCTCTCTCAACCAACAACCTCCACCGAGGCAATACAACCACAATCCACCTCTACCGAAGAGGGATAGGCCCGTAGCCACACAACCAAACTCTACCTCTCACTAGAGGGAGCAAACACCACTCCGATCAACCTCTACCAAAGAGGGATACAACAAATACAAGGAGGGTTTACAACTTAGAGGTTTCCACAACCTCAAACAATCTCTTTTCCACAAAACAAAGATCCTAATAGAATAGGATAGAAGACAGCTCAACTGTGGAAAAATTAGAGTTTGGAAAACAAAAACTCAAAGAAAAATACTTGGGAAAACTCTTTGTAAAGGATAGAAATGAAGAACAAAACAAATCTCCCAATTTTTCTATTTTCTTTGATTTTTTCAAAAACTCTAAAACAAATAAAGATTGATCTTTTGAAGCTCTAAAACATTTTTTAAAACTTGTAAAAATACTTCAGAAAACTAGGAATTTTTCTTGTCAAAAGTCTTGTAAAAATCCCCAAAGAGATGGGTTATAAATAGGCTCCCCAAGAAACTAGCCGTTAGGCTGATCTGTCAGCCTGACAGGCTGGCGGTCGACCGACCGGTCGACCGCCAACGGTCATAAATATGACCGTTGGAGCAGCCCGGTCGACCGCCCGGTCGACCGCCCAGATACAGAGAGCAAAGCTCTCTGGTCCGGCCGACCGACCGGTCGACCGGCCCACTGTGCCAGCAGACGTGCACAGGTCTGTGCACGTCGGTCGACCGCCCGGTCGACCGGATCCTGGCTCGGTCGACCTTGCGGTCGACCGACCTGGCCTGTCAGCACAGTTCTGGGTCAGAAACTGGGTCAGAAAAACATGTTAAAATATTTCTCAAAATTCTTGTAAAAATAGTTTTAACATTTTGCATTTGATATATAGACATGTGATAAAAAGTTCAACTCAAATATCAAGCAATTCAAACTATTTTTGTGTTTTGAAAGTTTTACAAAAAACCAAAACTTGTATTTTATCAAGCATGTATTTTTCAATAGGAAAACTGATTTTTCCTAAAACTTATTGAAATACAAAAACATGATATTTAAACACTTTTAGGCATGTTGCATATGGACATAAGTCCAATATACATGAAACATATATATATATCATAGTTTTTATCTTTAATTTCAAAATAATGTTTTGTTAAAAATACCAAAACATAAAACACCTGAATAGGTATGTCAAACTAAGTTTGTATAAGTCATGTAAGCATGTATGTATATCGAACACATCTAATATACATAAAAATAAAGTAAACTTGTTTTGGTCTACTATTCATGAAAACCAATATTCAAAAACATAAAACTTGTGTGTGTTGTGAACTTGAGCATATCAACTATTCTTATCTTTACAAATGGATCTAAACACACTAAACTAAAACTAGGATACCTAAGTCTTCTTGACGATCTTCAATCTTCAAGCCGACTCGATCCCAAACGTGATCCACCGAGTGCAAAGGTATGATCTTGATGCTCGGGCGCTGGAATCACCATGTGAAAGCTTCAAAACTCCTTGTTGAAGCAAATCACCAACTAATATCTTGGTTAATGATCTGAAACTTAAACAACACAAGATTATTAGTAAACATAACTACATGAGTTAATCATCATCAAAACTAGAGTGGAAGGCCTCTGGGCCAACAATGCTCAGCCCACTATTAATCTAGAATACACTCGCTAGATCAAACTTGATCAGATGCTCTTATGCTGGCTTATCTCTTCTCTCACTGAGGCTGTTCTTACTCATGTCGTCGGCCTCACCACATCTCTGATGTGTGGTGCTCTCTAGAGTGAATCTTTGTGTCACCCTCCAGAGCTATAGTGCAACAACTCAAATTCCAACTGCATACCGTCAAGATGGGCATCTCTTCTATGTCAGAGTACATCCAATTTGTCAAGTCCATCGTGAACAACCTAGCAGCAGTGGCTAATCCAATTACCGACTCTGACCTCGTCTCTACCTTACTCAGTGGCTTGTCTCCTGAGTATGACTTGTTTGTCATCTCTGTCAACACACGAGTCGACCTTGTACTGTCAGAAGAACTCATCGGCCTCATGCTTAGCCAGGAGATCTATCATGGGTGTGCTATCATTTCACCGACTCTACAACCTCCATCTCCCCTTCTCCTGCAGTTCATACTGCCTCTCGCAATCTAAGCTACCATTCGGCTCCATCTTCTTTCTATGGTCGTGGATGTGGCTGAGGCAGGGAGTGCGGTCATGGACGTTCCTTCCCACCACACCATCAGTCCGCCGATGGCCGATCTCAATGCCAGATCTACAATCATTTTGGCCATTATGCTAACCAGTGCTACAATCATTATGATGGTTCAGCTAGCCCAACTGCTCTTCTCCACTTTTATGGGAATAGTTCAATTGATCCCAACTGGTATGTTAACTCCGATGCCACTCATCACCTAACGGCTAACATGGTGAATCTGGCAGTTCACTCAGAATATCAAGGACTCAACAGAGTTAACATGGGTAACGAGACAGATTTGCCTATCTGGTCTATTGGTGCTTCTTTATTGTGTTCTTATATTTCTTCTTTTGTCTTAAAAAATCTTTTGCATGTTCCTGATATCACCAAAGATCTTCTCTCTGTTAGTCAATTTACTGTTGATAATACAGTCCTTCTTGAATTCCACCCTGACTCTTGTTTTGTCAAGGATCTCTCCACCTGGAAAACTCTACAGCAGGGACAACTTAAGGATGGTCTGTATGTCTTCTCCCTGGGGAATCATAACTTCACCCCCACTCCCCAGGCTCTTCTCGGTGAGTGTGCATCTTCCTCCGTCTAGCATGAGCATCTAGTCCATCAAAGTTGTTTCCAGTATTTTATCTCAGCATTGACTTTCTTTCTTTAATGACCGTGTTGGTACCCCTCTCTGCATTCTCTATCAGCAAGGAAAAGTCACCACCTCCCTTTCTCGCCATCTTCCATGATTGCTATTGCTCCTTTAGAGTTTATTCACTCCGATCTATGGGGTCCGTCTCCTGTGTCTATTATAAGTAGTCATCGCTATTATATTAGCTTTATAGATCACTACAGTAAGTATGTTTGGCTTTATCTTTTAATTAATAAAAGTGATGCTTTCTCTATTTTTCTTGAGTTTAAAATTGATGTGGAAAATTTTCTTGAGCGTTCCATTAAAGCACTCCAAACTGATGGTGGTAACGAGTTTGTCAAATTTAAAGCTTACTTGTCTTCTCAGGATATTGCTCATCGCTTATCCTGTCCACACACTAGTGCCTAAAACGGCACCGCAGAGAGAAAACATCGCCACCTTGTCAGGCCATTCATGATTTTTTCTCCTCCATATATGCTTCTCTCCTCCCAAACAAAACAAGAGCAAGAACAAGAATCACTCATCTACCAAAAATATGATCAACTTATCTCCACCCTCCCACAATCCTCACAAATTCACCTCCAGCTCTCGTTCTTCAAAGGCTTCTGGTTCCCCAATGGCGCCAGCTTTGGCCTCGAGGTCCTGCAAGGGACAATGTCCGCCAGAGACCACTTTGTCTCTCGCCCCGGCGATATCCTGCTCGCTACACTGCCCAAGGTCGGCACCACTTGGCTCAAGGCCCTCGCCTTCGCCACCCTCAACCGCAACACCCGTGGCCCATTCCCTCAGTCGACGCTCCTCTCTCTCAACCCTCATCAGAGATAAAGAAGAAGGAGAAGGCTTATTTGTGCAAAGACAAGACACCATTAGCTATGTTCTTGGTTGTATATATATACATATAATTGGTCACATGTTTACCCTTATTTAGGAGATACAATAAGAAAATATTGACTGAGAGAAAGAATAGAAAACACATGGTGCATGAATCTTATGAGTCCCATATGTTCCTATAATCATGGAGAGATTTTAGGATTTGGTTGATTTCATGAGGGATGTCTTTCACATAGATCACATGTTTCACATGAGTCACGTGTTGTCATTAATATTTCTAACACCTCCCGCAAGCGAAGCGGGTTCGAAAGAACCGAAGCTTGTTCTTCAACATAGAAAATCTTAATGAGTTCAAATGCTTAGTAAAGATGTCTGCTAGTAGGTCTTTAGAGCTGACAAATCGAACATCCAGGACTCCACTGGCGACATAGTCCCTCACAAAATGAATATCGATCTCAACATGTTTGGAGCGGGAGTGACGAAGAGGATTGATCGAGAGATATGTTGTACTGAGGTTGTCACAGAGGACTATCGGGGGAGATTGCAGAACTCTAAGCTCACAAAGTAATGACTACAACCAAACGACCTCTGCGCAGCATTAACCACACCCCTATACTCTATCTCAGTGCTAAATCGTGCCACAGTGCACTGCTTCTTCGAGCTCTAAGAAACGAGATTTGTACCAAGAAAGACACGGTAGCCACTGGTAGATTTTGATCAATGATTGACCCTACCCAATCTGCATCGGTATAAGCAGTAAGCTATACAGAAGAATAATGAGCAGATTTGAGGTAACGGAGGATCCGTTTTACAGCGTTCCAATGCTCATCGGTTGGAGCTTGCATGAACTGAGCGACCTTGTTCACCGAGAAGGCAATATCGGGTCTGGTAAAGCTTAGGAATTGTAGAGGCCCAACAGTACTTTGATAGACAAAGGGGTCAGAGAGAAACTTGCCAACAGTCTTGGAGAGCTTACAGGAAGTGGCCATAGGCGAGCTGACAGGCTTAACACCATCCATCTTAAGTCGGAGAAGCAAGTAACGGATGTACTTCTGTTGAGAGAGAAATTGTAACACCCCGATCCGGCGGGTACGGAGACGTCACTGTGACGTATATACGCAGGTCAGAAATACCCTCACGTATATACGCTAAGCATCAGTACAGGCAAGAATCAGAGTACGGAAGCACGTGGTACATTATACATTCCAACATATGAGTATAATTACAAGGTTATCACCAGAGGTGACACAATATTACATGAATATCACATCACTGATGTGCGCAATTGCGAGAATATAAAGAGATGTACAAGTATGAACAGTACAAAAGGAAGCTCAGAGTCACAAAAGAAAAACTCTAGAGCCGAGCAGGGGGCCTGGAAGGATGGGGCTCTGGACGATCTGCTGCGGATCCATGCTTCAGCTGTGCTACCTTGATCAGCAACTGGGAGAATCTACATGCTCCAAGCTCCGAAACCTGGACATGAGGATCCAGAGGAGTCAGAACTCCCCGGCAAGTGGCGATGCGGAAGCCAGATGGCGTGATGAGATAAGCACATGTGTATCGATAAATCCAAGTCAGAAATATGCATTGAAAATCGTGTCGTAAGCACAAGCATGCAGAAGCAAGTAGATATACAGCAATTAATACCAAGCAGGGAATACTCATGGTATGATAAGATAAGAGTAGGAAACTGGAGAAATAGAATATAAGTGGAAAGATAGGACATGAACAGGTATAGCATAATAATAATAAAATCAGAAATCTGAAGTAAAATCTGATGAAAGCAATTGTGGCGAGACAAGTGGTATAACCAAGTTTGTGGAGCAACATAACAAGTCATTGTCTTGGCATTTTATTATTATTACTCTCCGACCCATATATCTAGGTATGTGTCCTGGTGTACATCTCAACACACATACATTCATATATAAGTAAGCTGAGGTTGGCTATTGGAAGCTAACGAAGAACTGATAGCTCATACTTATAGTAGTTCCCGTCCGCCGGGCCATTGAGGGCCTAAAATCCCCCTAACACGCATCTTCTGAGGGCCTGAAATCCCTCTAACACGAATCGTCAGTTTAGTATTCCATTACTATAAGCAAAGCAAGGCATCATACCGGCATCCATCACTTCCTTCCATTCCCCGTGAAGGTTATCCTTTTTATGGCTTATTAACATAATTATCAGATTACGGGAATGAGTAGGAACATAACTGGTCATAACAGGCAAGCATAACGGGAGTCATAACAAGCATAACCGGAGTACGTAACAAGAGATCAGGTACTGCATTCCCGTAATGTGTAATTTTGGGTAGAGAGTTAGTCATGACAGGTATCAGGTCTTAACATGACAATGACAAGTGATCAGGCAAGTGACAGGTGATAAGTCATGTCATAACAGGGAACAGGTGTTAAGTAGTAGTATATCAGATGTCATGTGTTATATGCCTTGGTGGTGATATTAGACAGGTGACAGGTAATAGCATGTAGATGATAGGTATCAAGTAATAGCATGTCAAGTGTTAACATATCAAGCATGTACTTGACAAGTGATAGAGTAATAGCTGAGCACAATCAAGCAGAGCTGAGCAAGCTGGAGCGGAGCTAATATATAACACTAAATGCTGTCATGCTCGGCGTGGTTACCGCTCGCAGCGTAGCTAGACACACATGTCGCAGCAAGCGTATAAACGCCATACTACCGCTCACGGGGAAGCCATGCTCATGGGGTAACTACACTCGAACGGAGTAATCAGTATAGTGTTGACGCTAGGTCCGCCTACCAGGCGTAGCATACAGAAAGTCCAGAGGACTTTAAACCTCAAAGGTTGTACCCAGAGGTTAGGCCCGATGGCAAGGGTACCTGTAGAAAGGGTTAGTTCCAAACAGCACAAATTGTGAATAATACAAGTCGACCCAATGAAAGGGGAAGTCAATAGGAAAGCGAGAACACTCGCCTAAATACAGAAAAATACTGTGAAATCCCCAATCTCCGGAATCCAGGAAACCAACGCGTAAACGCGTTCCAATAAAAAGAGGAGGGAGAATGAAGTCGCGGGAGCCGCAGACGCGGGAGTCGCGTCGCGTAGATTTTCACAAACGCGGGGTTCGAGACCCACGTTTAAGCAAGGATACGAGAAGAACGCAGACGCAGGCATGAACTCCGCGTCGCATTGATATAAGAACGCGATGGTCGCGATAAGAAATTGCTTGGACGTAGGGTGAACTCCGCGTCTAGCAATTAAATATAAGAGAAAGAGGGAGACAAGGAGATGTGAGAGAGACGCAGGGAAAGAGTGAGAGACGCAGGGAAGGAATTAAAGGAAAGGAAGAAAGAAAGAAAGAAAGAGAAGGAAAGAAAGAAAGAAAAGAAAAGGAAAAGAAAGAAAGAAAGAAGAGAAGGGGGAGGTAGGCTGACCATGGCTTGGCCGGCGGTCACCGGCGGCGGCTGGAGTTGGCCGAAGTTGGCTGGAGATGGGCGGCCAAGACCCCAAAAGAGAAGGTAGTTCATGGTGCAAGTGTAGTTGAAATGGTGAAAATGGAGTTTTGGAAACGAGGCTTTGGAGAACGAAGCTATAGCTCGTTAGAAAGAGTATTCCGAGGAGAGGAAGATGGCGTGGTTGTTGGTGGCCAAGGTGGTGTATGTAGTGGTGAAAATGGGGAAGAAGGTAATGGTGATAATGGGTTTCTTAGTGAAGAAGGAGAAAAAGAAGGAGGAGAGGGTGGTGGAAATGGGTTGCTTGAACTTGGTAAAATGGAGAAGGAGATGGGGGATGATGGAGAGTGAAAGAGGGAAGAGTTGGTAGACAAAAAAATGGTGGCCAAGGAGGGCACGGCGCTGTTGGGTGCTGCCGTTGCTTGTTGTTGGCCTGAAATGAAGGAAAGAAAAATGAAAGAGAAAGAAGAAGAAAGGGGGTGTTTATATAAAAGGGTTAGAAGATATTACAAGTTTGCCACCAACCAATGAGACTTGCGTCTCTTGTAAAAAGAGACATGCGTCCAATAAAATGAATATCCGCATCTGGCAATTGCCCAGACGCGGGGATGAAACTCTCGTCCAGGAAAAAATGCGAATGTTGTATTTAACAGAAAGGACAAAAGTCATAATGACTTGATTAGAATTAATCAGAAGTGCATTTAATGCAGAATGAATGCGAATCTTCGCATTGAAGACCAGATCTGAATCTGATGAGACTCGCGTCTGAGCGAAGAGAGAGAAAATAAGAAGAATATAAATATAATATCTGGATAAATTTCGGTATCTGGAGAAAATACTGAAAACTCCGGAAAAGCCCAAAAATTGAAGTAGCTCGGAAAGCTTTTCAAAAATTCTCAAAAATAATAAATATTATTTTATGATGTTTGGTAAAATCAATTTTCAGAAATTCAATTCCATTTTTAAAATAAAAATCCTGGAGTCCACCATCGATACCGGTCTACATCGGGTCGGCCGGATTTGATAAATTCTGAAAAATCTCAGAAAATAAATTTAGATAGAAAATATGATTTTAAGAAATAATGTGAAAGCCATTTCTAGAAATTCAAATCCGTTTGTAAATTAAAAATTCGGGAATCGGTCAGCGACACTGGTCGACACCGGTTTTGAAGATTTCTAATTTAATTCAGAAAAATTCTAGAAAATCATAGAAAATCTAAAATATTGAAAAATGATATTTAGAACTAAAATCGGTCAAATTAGAATATCAGAAATCCCAAATCGGGCAACACTTTAGTATCGGGCTCCCGGTTCAGACTAGGGCTGATTCCGAGTCCACGAATCCAGATCCAAAGCAAAAACGATCATATAAATAATTCATAATACAAAATAAATACAGAAAGTAAATCAAAAAAATATGATCGAAAAATCTGAATACGCAACTAAGTACGTATTCCGGGAACGGGGTGTTATATTCCATCCACCTTACAAAAAATTGTGTCCTCGCAATTGCGATAAGGGGTAAAATGAACACAAAGAGGACATGAACAGGAATTATACCAATTAAGATATGAACTACTATAGGTAGGGCTTCCCAAATTGACTGAACAATAACCGGAATATAGACATCTTCTGCACTTCTTACTGTATAAATCTTCGAACGATGCCGAATAATACTGACCTGATAATACTGCTTAGAAATAGAATTCCAGCTGTGCTGCATACTTGATAGCTCTCCGAGAATAAGCCAGAATACTGAAGATAAAGGAAACCCTGATAATGCTGAGCATAATAAAAAACACCGATAATTAAGAATTCCAAAGACCCGGCATCAATTACTCTGAAGGATATAGCCAAGAATAGAGAATAACCATAGAAAATCTGGATACTGCCTTCTGAAAGATAACCCGACCGTTGATCAATTCTGAGAATGCCCGAGCACGATAGAGTTAGCCGAAGAGATCATATAATAGCTTCATTCAGAACCAGCCACTACCTCTCTAGTATAACCATATCTTAAGTTGATATAACGGCTACGAAAAACCAAAACAGTGGAAAGATGGAAGGGACTAGAAATCAAAGGAAGGATGATCAAGAAAAAGATAACTCTGCACTTGTAGTTGGACTGTATAATCAGGACTCAAGGAATTTCAGTTGCAAATTTCTTTACCACTAATTTGCCGACTGGTTTTACTGAGGATGTGAGAGCCTAGGCTCTGATACCACCCTGTAACGCCCCGATCCGGCGGGTACGGAGACGTCACTGCGACGTATATACACAGGTCAGAAATATCCACACGTAAATACGCTAAGCATCAGTACAGGCAAGAATCAGAGTACGAAAGCACGTGGTGCATTATACATTCTAACATATGAGTACAATTACAAGGTTATCACCAGAGGTGACACAATATTACATGAATATTACATTACTGATGTGCGCAATTGCGAGAATACAAAGAGATGTACAAGTATGAACAGTACAAAAGGAGGCTCAGAGTCACAACAGGAAAACTCTAGAGCCGAACAGGGGGGCCTGGAAGGATGGGACTCTGGACGATCTGCTAGGGATCCATACTTCAGCTGCGCCACCCTGATCAGCAACTGGGAGAATCCACATGCTCCAAGCTCCGAAACCTGGACATGAGGATCCAGAGGAGTCAGAACTCCCCGGCGAGTGGCGATGCGGAAGCCAGATGGCGTGATGAGATAAGCACATGTGTATCGATAAATCTAAGTCATAAATATGCATTGAAAACCGTGTCGTGAGCACAAGCATGCAGATGCAAGTAGATATACAGCAATTGATACCAAGTAGGGAATACTCATGGTATGATAAGATAAGAGCAGGAAACTAGAGAAATAGAACATAAGTGGAAAGGCAGGACATGAACAGGTATAGCATAATAATCATAAAATCAGAAATCTGAAGTAAAATCTGATGAAAGCAATTGTGGCGAGACAAGTAGTATAACCAAGTTTGTGGAGCAACATAATAAGTCATTCTCTTGGCATTTTATTATTATTACTCGTCCGACCCATATATCTAGGTATGTGTCCTGGTGTACATCTCAACACACATACATCCATATATAAGTAAGCCGAGGTTGGTTATTGGAAGCTGACGAAGAACTGATAGCTCATACTTATAGTAGTTCCCGTCCGCCCGGCCATTGAGGGCCTAAAATCTCCCTAACACGCATCTTCTGGGGGCCTAAAATCCCCCTACACGAATCGTCAGTTTAGTATTCCATTATTATAAACAAGGCATCATACCGGCATCCATCACTTCCTTCCATTCCCCGTGAAGGTTATCCTTTTTATGGCTTATTAACATAATTATCAGATTACGGGAATGTGTAGGAACATAACTGGTCATAACAGGAATACATAACAAGCATAACGGGAGTCATAACAACCATAACGGGAGTACATAACAAGATATCAGGTACTGCATTCCCGTAATGTATAATTATGGGTAGAGAGTTAATCATGACAGGTATCAGGTCTTAACATGACAATGACAAGTGATCAGGAAAGTGACAGGTGATAAGTCATGTCATAACAGGGAACAGGTGTCAAGTAGTAGTATATCAGATGTCATGTGTTATATGCCTTGGTGGTGATATTAGATAGGTGACAGGTAATAGCATGTAGATGATAGGTATCAAGTAATAGCATGTTAAGTGTTAACATATCAATCATGTACTTGACAAGTGATAGAGTAATAGCTGAGCACAATCAAGCAGAGCTGAGCAAGCTGGAGCGGAGCTAATATACAACACTAAATGCTGTCACGCTCGGCGTGGTTACCGCTCGCAGCGTAGCTAGACGCACGTATCGCAGCAAGCGTATAAACACCATACTACCGCTCACAGGGAAGCCATGCTCACGGGGTAACTACACTAGAACGGAGTAATCAGTAAAGTGTTGACGCTAGGTCCGCCTACCAGGCGTAGCATACAGAAAGTCCAGAGGACTTTAAACCTCAAAGGTTGTACCCAGATGTTAGGCCCGAAGGCAAGGGTACCTGCAGAAAGGGTTAGTTCCAAACAGCACAAATTGTGAATAATACAAGTCGACCCAATGAAAGGGGAAGTCAATAGGAAAGCGAGAACACTCGCCTAAATATAGAAAAATACTGTGAAATTCCCGATCTCTGGAATCCAGGAAACCAACGCGTAAACGCGTTCCAATAAAAGGAGGAGGGAGAATGAAGTCGCGGGAGTCGCAGACGCGGGAGTCGCGTCGCGTAGATTTCCACAAACACGGGGTTCGAGACCCGCGTTTAAGCAAGGACACGAGAAGAACGCAGACGCGGGTATGAACTCCGCGTCGCGTTGATATAAGAACGCGAAGGTCGCATTAAGGAATTGCTTGGACGCAGGGTAAACTCCGCGTCTAGCAATTAAATATAAGAGAAAGAGGGAGACAAGGAGATGTGAGAGAGACGCAGGGAAAGAGTGAGAGACGCAGGGAAGGATTAAAGGAAAGGAAGAAAGAAAGAAGGAAAGAGAAGGAAAGAAAGAAAGAAAGAAAGAAAAGCAAAGGAAAGGAAAGAAAGAAAGAAGAGAAGGGGGAGGTAGGCCGACCATGGCTTGGCCGGCGGTCGCCGGCGGCGGCTGGAGTTGGCCGGAGTTGGCCGGAGATGGGCGGCCAAGACCCCAAAAGAGAAGGTAGTTCATGGTGCAAGTGTAGTTGAAATGATGAAAATGGAGTTTTAGAAACGAGGCTTTAGAGAACGAAGCTATAGTTCGTTAGAAAGAGTATTCCGAGGAGAGGAAGATGGCGTGGTTGTTGGTGGCCAAGGTGGTGTATGTAATGGTGAAAATGGGGAAGAAGGTAATGGTGATAATGGGTTTCTTGGTGAAGAAGGAGAAAAAGAAGGAGGAGAGGGTGGTGGAAATGGGTTGCTTGAACTTGGTAAAATGGAGAAGGAGATGGGGGATAATGGAGAGTGAAAGAGGGAAGAGTTGGTGGCCAAAAAAATGGTGGCCAAGGAGGGCACGGCGCTGTTGGGTGCTGCCGTTGCTTGCTGTTGGCCGGAAATGAAGGAAGGAAAGAAAAATGAAAGAGAGAGAAGAAGAAAGGGGGTGTTTATATAAAAGGGTTAGAAGATATTACAAGTTTGCCATCAACCAATGAGACTTGCGTCTCTTGTAAAAAGAGACCCGCGTCCAATGAAATGAAAATCCGCATCTGGCAATTGCCCAGACGTGGGGATGAAACTCGCGTCCAGGGAAAACGCGAATGTTGTGTTAACAGAAAGGACAAAAGTCATAATGACTTGATCAGAATTAATCAGAAGTGCATTAAATGCAGAATGAATACGAATCTTCGCATTGAAGATCAGATCTGAGTCTGATGAGACTCGCGTCTGAGCGGAGAGAGAGAAAATGAGAAGAATATAAATATAATATCTGGATAAATTCCGGTATCTGGGGAAAACACTGAAAACTCCGGAAAAGCCAAAAATTGAAGTAGCTCGGAAAGCTTTCCAAAAATTCTCAAAAATAATAAATATTATTTTAATATATTTGGTAAATCAGTTTTCAGAAATTCAATTCCATTTTTAAAATAAAAATCTTAGAGTCCACCATCGATACCGGTCTACACCGGGTCGACCGGATTTTGATAAATTCTGAAAAATCTCAGAAAATAAATTTAGATAGAAAATATGATTTTAAGAAATAATGTGAAAGCTATTTCTAGAAATTCAACTCTGTTTGTAAATTAAAAATCTGGAAATCGATCAGCGACACTGGTCGACATCGGTTTTGAAGATTTCTAATTTAATTCAGGAAAATTCTAAAAAATCATAGAAAATCTAAAATATTGAAAAATGATATTTAAAACTAAAATTGATCAAATCAGAATATCAGAAATCCCAAATCGAGGAACACTTTAGAATCGGGCTCCCGGTTCAGACTAGGGCTGACTCCGAGTTCACGAATCCAAATCCAAAGCAAAAAACAATTATATAAATAATTCATAATACAAAATAAATACAGAAAGTAAATCAAAAAATATGATCGAAAAATCTGAATACGCAACTAAGTACGTATTCCGGGAACGGGGTGTTACAAAAATAGACCTGAAGGTGTACGGTGATACTCCACGCTCAAGAAATAGTGAAGTGGCCCGAGGTCTTTTAATGAGAACTACCGGCCAAGTTCTTGAATAAGACGAGTGACAGCCCGTGAGTCATTACTTGTGATGATGATGTCGTCCACATAGATAAGAACTGGAAGAAGATTTGTCCCGACCCGTCGGAGGAAGAGAGATGTGTTGGACTTGGAGCCCACAAAATCCAATGTGACTAGATAACTGCTGAGGCGAGAAAATCAGGCCCGTGGAGCTTGTTTGAGGCCATAGATACTGCGGTGAAGCTTGCATATATGATTGGGATGAGCGGGATTGATGAACCCCGAAAGTTGTTCCATGTAGACTGTCTCAATAAGAAAATCCTACAAAAATACATTATTCACATCCAACTGTCGAATAGACCATCCCTTGGAGACGGCCAAGCTGCAGACGGTACGGACAGTGATCGATTTGATGACTGGACTGAATGTCTCACCATAGTCTAATTCTGATTGTTGATGAAAACCCTTGGCCACCAGGCGGGCCTTATACCTGTCAACAGAACTATCAGATTTATGTTTTAACTTGAAAACTCATTTCCAACCAACCAGATTCATGGTAGGGTGATATGGAACAAGGGACCAGGTTTTATTCTTAAGCAAGGCGTTCATCTCAGTGTCCATTGCCTGGCGCCACTTGGGATCTTTAGAAGCTTGCGTAAAACATGTAGGTTCGACAGGAGTGGTGACCAAGTCGACCATGAGATAGGTAGGCATGGGATACCAGGTAGCTAGCTAGACCTTTAGTGTTCTGGTGTTATCCTGTGTTCTGGTAACCATATGGTGGGTCCTGGTAGGAAGGGGACTGGGAGAGCCTGAGGATGAGGACGATGAGGACTCATCGGCGGGTACTGGTGGAGGTGGTGGAGAAGAAGTATGTAATGGAGGTGGTAGTGGAGGAGGAGAAGAGTCAATGGTGGGGCCCATATGAGAAGAGGGGACTGGAACAATGGAAGGTAATAGAAGCGTGGAGATGGGGATTGGTGATGAAGGCGTGGGAGTAGGGGGAGAGAGGGAGGGCAGAGGAGAATGAAAAGAAAAGGAAGATTTATCGAACACAACATCCTAAGAGATGTAAATACGACTAGAGGGGACATGCAAACATTGATAAGTTTTATGCGAAGCTGAGTAACCTAAGAAGACATATTGACTGGATCGAAAACTAAACTTATGAGTTTAGTATGAACGCAGATGAGGGTAGCAAGCACAACCAAAAATTCGTAAGGAAAGGTAGTCAGGTGTTTTATGAAATAATTTCTTGTAGGGAGATAGATTATGGAGGACGATAGTGGGCATTCCATTGATGAGAAATAAGACGGTTTGGAAAGCATAAGGCCAGTAATGGAATGGAACATTTGACCGAGCCAGAAGAGTAAGGTCGGTCTCGATAAGGTGGCGGTACTTTCTTTCTGCGGTGTCGTTTTGGGCACTAGTGTGTGAACAGGATAAGCGATGAGTAATACTCTAAGAAGATAAGTAAGGTTTAAATTTGCTGAACTCGCCACCACCATTAGTTTGGAGTGCTTTAATGAAAATTTTTCCACATAAATTTTGAACTCAAGAAAAATGGAGAAAGCATCACTTTTATTTATTAAAGGATAAAGCAAAACATACTTATTGTAGTGATCTACAAAACTAATATAATAGCGATGACCACTTACAGCGGACACAAGAGACGGACTCCACAGATTGGAGTGAATAAGCTCTAAAAGTTCAGTAGCAATCGTGAAAGATGACAAAAAAGGGAGACGGTGACTTTTTCCTTGCTGACAGGGGATGCAGAGAGGGGTACCAACACGGTCAGGGAGGAAAGGAAGCTGATGCTGAGATAAAACACTAGAGACAACTCTGGTGGAGGGATGACCTAGGCGTTCATGCTAGACGAAGGAAGATGCACACTCACCGAGAGGAGCCTGGGGAGAGGAGGTGAAGTTATGATTCCTCAGGGAGAAGACATACAGGCCATCCTTAAGTTGTCCCTGCAGTAGAGTTTTCCGAGTAGAGAGATCCTTGATAAAACAAGAGTCAGGGTGAAATTCAAGAAGGACTTTATTATCAGCAGTAAATTGACTAACAGATAGAAGATTTTTGGTAATATCAGGAACATGTAAAAGGTTTTTCAAGACAAATGAAGAAACAGGAGAATACAATAAAGAAGCACCAGTAGCTCGGATAGGCAAACCTGTCCCATTACCCATACGAACTCTGTCGGGTCCTTGATATTTAGAGTGAACCGCCAGATTCACAATGTCAGCCGTTAGGTAATGAGTGGCTCCGGAGTCAACATACCAGTTGGGATCGATTGGACTATTCCCATAAGAGTGGAGAAGAGCAGTTGGGCTAGCCGAATCATCATAACGATTATAGCATTGGTTAGCATAATGGCCAAAATCATTGCAGATCTGACATTGAGGTCAGCCACCGGCGGACTTATGTGGTGGTAAGAAGGAACGTCCATGACCACGATCGCGCTCCTGCCTCGGCCACGTCCACGACCACAGAATGAAAATGGAGCTGAATGGTAGTTTGGAGTGCGGGAAACAGTATGAACCGCAGGAGAATGGGAGATGAAAGTTGTGGAGTCTGGTGAAGTGATAGCACGCCCACGATAAATCTCCTAGCTAAGCATGAGGCCGATGAGTTATTCTGACAGTACAAGATCGACTCGTGTGTTTACGGAGGTGACGAACGAATCATATTCGGGAGATAGACCACTGAGCAAGGTAGAGACGAGGTCGGAGTCGGCAACTGGATTAGCCACTACCGCCAGGTTGTCCACGATGGACTTGACAGACTGGATGTACTCTGACATAGAAGAGGTGCCCATTTTGACGGTGTACAGCTGATATTTGAGTTGCTGCACTCTAGTTCTGGAGGATGACGCAAAGATTCGTTTTAGAGAGCACCACACATCACGAGATGTGATGAGGCTGACGACATGAGTAAGAACAGCCTCAGTGAGCGAGGAGATAAGCCAACATAAGAGCATCTGATCAAGTTTGATCCAGCGATGTATTCTGGATTGATAGTGGGTTGAGTATCCTTCTCGGTAGAAGGAAGGAACCGGACCGGACACGGAGAGGTTCCGTCGACGAGGCCTTCGAGATCGTGGAACTTGAGAAGAGGAAGGAACTGGGAACGCCACGGTAGGTAGTTTCCCTTGTCGAGTTTGACATTTAGAAAGTGAGTGATGTTAGGATTGAGAGTAATCATGGATGTAAGTGTTTGGTTGGAGGTGAGGGAAGATGAAGAAGAAATACTCGACATGGTTCAGGAGCTGCTCTAATACTAAGATAAATAAGAAGAAGAAGAAGACTTATTTATGCAAAGATAAGACACCATTAGCTATGGTTCTTGGTTGCATATATATACACATATTGGTCACATGTTTACACTGATTTAAGAGATACAATAGGAAAACATTGACTGAGAGAAAAAATAGGAAAACATTGACTGAGAAAGAATGAGAAACACATGGTGCATGAATCTCATGGGTCCCATGTGTTCCTATAATCACGGAGAGATTTTAGGACTAGTTGATTTCATGAGGGGTATTTTTCACATAGATCACATGTTTCATATGAGTCACGTGTTATCATTGATATCTTAACAATCAGTACGTCTCTTTTCTAGAGTACCAACTCTACTGCGACAACCGCATTCCCAACCTCGACGCGCTCCCTTCGGCCAGACTCTTGGCCACGCACATCCCTACTCATTGCCGCCAGATTCAGTGCTGAATTCCAAAAATTCAAGAATCGTTTTCTTGTGTCGAAACCCCCAGGACACATTCATCTCAATGTGGAAGTTCGCCGATAACCTCATCCCAAATACTTACGAACCGTTGAGCCTCGATGAGTTTCTTGATGTGTTTCTGTCGGGGGTGTACACCTCCGGGCCGTTCTGGGACAATGTGCTCGAGTGCCGGCGAGCCAGCGTGGCAGTGCTGGGCAAGGTGTTGTTCTTCAAGTCGGAGGAGTTGAAGAGGGAGCCAAATGTGCAGCTGAAAACATTGGCTGAGTTCATGGGCTGCCCGTTCTCGGCCGAGGAGGAGGAGAAAGCGGAGATGGAGACGACACTGAAACTGCGTAGATTGGAAAGTTTGAGAGGTTTGGAAGTGAATCAGATGACAAAGACGGCGTTTTGGAGTGCGGAGTTTGATAACAAGGCGTTCTTTAGGAAAGGAGAGGTTGGGGACTGGATCAATACCTGACTCCTGAGATGGTCGTGAGATTTGGCAATCTGATGAGGGGAAAGTTCGAAGGGCACTGGCTTGTCATTTGAATAGAATTTGCATGGAGAAGAACATCAATCTTCATAAACAATAGTTTGTAAATTTAATGGAATTTAATGAAATGTTCTCTCTGTGTAATGGAATTTGAATGCAAAGGTATCAGTTAATTGTAAGCTTTGTTACTAGCTCAGATCAAGGAAGCAAGCAAGTATTCACAACCAAGTGTGTTAACACAGTTTAAGACTTGTAATAATCGAATTCAAATGTATCTTTGATCGGAAGTATAAGAAATCTTGGTTTCTTCTTCTATTAATGATTAATGATTATAGTCATCCTTTTTCTCCTCCTCTTCTTCTCCTCCAAAAGAATATACGCATAAATTATGGAGCAAGATACGCTCCTTCGTGCGAAAAATCAGGATGATCTTTCGTGTGATGTGGACAATCCATCACAGCTGATGAATAGCCCGATGAAAAAAGAGAAACGTATTTTGTGGCTGAGAACTCCTTCGCGCGAAGGAGCTAACCCACAAAACCTCAATTGAGGGGGGGCTTCGTAATCACTATGAAAACATAGAGAGGTTAGTTGATAAAGATTGAAAACGCCGGGGGGGGGGGGGGGGGGGTGTTAGTTGAAATTTACCCCCTTGTGTAAGAAGAAAGGGCAACTCTAAGGAGTTGCCCTAATCAACCGACTTTACGAAGAAAGATTACTTTATTTAGGTCAAGAAGTTGACAGCGAGATCTCAAATCAACTTGTTGGTCTCATGATATATCTCAGTATAGAAGATGATACTAAAGATTTTTATTTGTTTATAAATTGTCTCGATGGTTGGGTAATATCAAGAATATTCATTTATGATATTATGCAATTTGTTTCGCCTTACGTACATACAATATGCATGGGATTAGCTGCTTTAGTAGGATCTTTCGTTCTCGTTGGAGGAGAAATTACCAAACATCTAACATTTCTTCACGCTTGGCGCCAATGAGTTTCTATTTGAAGAAAAAGAACAAGTTTATGTCTACGCCATATCGAATATGAATAATAGGTATTAATAGCATGACACCTTAAGTTCGATACAAACTATTATTGTTTTTTCCTCACACCAAATTTCGTATCTAGGTAGCAGTATGAAACAAGGGTTATTTTCAATTTGATCTTACTTATGTATCGGGAGTATATTTTCAAAGTCACAAACCATTTTCTTCCATGATGTAAGTCACTTTGTCTTATTTATGTTACGAAAGAAAGAGTACCTAAATGAAAAAAAAAAGATCATATTTTATTATTTGATCATATCAAAAGAAGCAAGAGAAAAATCTCCTGTAAAAAGAGAATTATTTATTGGCATAAAAAAGATTCCTAATTATGGGGCTTGGGTGGAAGGGATCCAACCTTAACGTTAATCGGGTGAGGTTCAGATATGAATAGGTTGAGTCCTAGTTAATCTGATCTAAACTTCAACTGACCCGATTGCCACCCCTATTGTTGTTATTTTTAGTTTTTTTTTTTTAATATCAGTCGCAGAGAATCGATAAGTGCCACTTATTTGAAGTCATAAAAAACATATATGATACTGCGGCAAATTTTTTTAAAGTCGATATAAACATATACATAACTTTACTTTTGATCTTTGGAGGCAATTAAATGACCACTGTTATATATGTATATTACGACAATTGTGATCATTGCCACTTTAAAATTAGTCGTTAATATTCATTTTTGTTAGTGGAAAGCAATTCACCAACCTACTTTCCCTTTTGTTTCCTTTCGAGATTGGCCATTAAAGCCTAAGATTATCCTTGCATGGGATTCCATCCTCCTTGAGGTTTCCCCCAGTTACCAAAAACCTTCTCTTATTATTGCGTCCTGTAAACATGCTTAACAAGCTAGTCCACTGTTATGTAACCCCAAGGATTCTGGGGCATCACACTCGACCTCTATAACTCTTAATCTAGTTTTCGAAAAAAATAGTGTTATTCTTATACATACCACGCCACGTTTTTTGTATTTTGAAATCACCTCTCATATTTTCATATTTCTAAAATTACCCCCTGATTCTTTAATTTGATTAAATTTAGCCCCCATGTCATCTTTTTAACAGTTTTAAAATACAATTGCCTTTTTATCCTCAATTATTTTATCAAATTTATCCCCCACTGTTATCCTTTCTCTCTCTTCATGCATCCTCTCTCCCTCCCCTCCTCTGCATTTCCCTCGCGGGGAGGGCGAGTGCCCCCAGCAGCCTATATGGAGTCGATTAATTTGATCATTTAGATTTAATTTAAGTTCAATTACATTTTAATGGTATTAACTAAATGTAGGCAGTGTTTTAAATGTCGGCCGACATTTCGTTTTCAAGTCTTCACCGCCACGACATCCCCACCTGTATTTGAAATGGCGTTTTAGAAAATGTCGGCCGACATTTCGAGAAAATCCCGATATGTCGGCCGGCATTTTCTCGAAATGTCATCCGACATTTTGGGAAAAACCCCATATGTTAATTGATCTTGAAAGTTAGAGCAATTTAGAAATTTTAATAATGAATTAGTAAACATATACAAAATATTTAAGTTAATTATACATATCCTAAACATGTTTATGTAGTTTTGTATAAGTTGTGTAAGTATTACCTTGATAAATGTAAGACAATAAAAGAATTTCAAAAAAAAATTAACAAAATAATTCTTTTTAAGGCTTTTTAACTGACGGTAGAGACAATTTTGATCACATTAAAGAATTAAGAAGGTAATTTTAGAAACATGAAGATTTGTGTGATAGTTTCAAAAATACAAAACAATTAGGGAGTATATATATGAGAATAACCCAAAAAGATATTCCGTGCTCGTGGAGCACCTGAAGTCATGATTTTTCAACATCTACCCTCCTGAAAATGGGTCGCAATCCGAGAGACTTTCCAAAGCAAGTAGACAAGAGATTTTACTTAGAATTGAATTCTAAATTTCATGGCTTCTTAAAGTAATTAAGGTTCCTAATCACTTAATTAATCATAACAAAAGGAAATAAAACTATTCAATTAATGATAATAGATCCTAATTTGACAAGTTTTCTTTAAATTAGAAACTCTCGTCACAACACATGCGAGAGAAACATCTCAGAATGCTATCAATTTACCTAAAAAACCTCAAGAATACTGGGGCCTAATATTCACTCAGAAATATATGCTCTGGGCTTTTTTTTTACCCTCATGTCAGTCCATTCACTAATTTGGTAACATAACCTGTGCAAGCAAAATTTGAATATCAAACCTCTTGCCCACTACACTAACTTATGGATAGAACAAGACTCACTTTTGCATGAAATGCAACTTTGAACGGTCAAATATTTTCAGAGTTATATGAAAGTAAAACTCTTCATATCATCCAAAATATTAAGTAATTTAAGTTAACTCACCAAGCAGCCTCCTTTTAGCGCAAACACACGACAAAATTGCATTTCTACAACACTCAACGGAAGAATTTTACTTTTCACTGTCAACTGCAGCAGGAACTCATACATACAGAAAACAGAAGTCATAACAATATCAACATGGCACTGGTAATAAAAATAAAGATCATGGACTACATGATTTTATTACCTCAATTGACCCTCTCTCAATTTCCAATTTTGGTCTAATATCATATCACACACAGGTGTGTAGGCCTAGAAGTCCCTGGATTACGAGGGAGAAAAGGATTGGGTCTCTTTCTGTAATTTTATTTTGATTTTCTGCTTCCTTCACCTTGTAGCTAGAGCCAACTCCACTCTCTTTAAGTACAAATAAATGAGAAATTTGAGGAGAAATTTAATCCCAATATTACTTATTCCTCCTCGTCCGCGAGCAATGCAAATGAGTATGGTGAGAACTTGTACCCGTCTCCTGCATAAAACTTGTTCTGAAACTCGACCCAGTGAAGCCTCAAGGCATGTAAGAAGGCACTAAGCGTCTCCATTACAAGCAGAACGCCAACAGTGGCACAGATGAACACGATCCCACCGATCAGGAGAATAAATATATTGTTGTAACTGAAAAAACAGCAAATGGCTTTAGCTTTTGTTCTTTAAACATTAAAAGATATATCCAACATTAAAGCGACAGGAAGTTTAAGTAACTTTCAAGGTATGAACCCCCAACTTACCCCCAAGCAAGAAGAAGAACCTTCTCGTAGAACACTGTCGACAACTCTGAGTGAGCAAGACTGCAGACAACAGATGAAATATACAGGTCAGCACACTAGTGTCCCCATTACCTGGCGTAGAGGCAGGTAGCCAGTTTTTGGTGTATGACCTTCTTGAGTAGCCCAATCATTTTTGTGCGGTGATTAGACATGACTCCAACCAGCATGACACATCCCACAAACCTGACCTGAAGAAGGCCCCCCACAAATACGACACCACAGCTCGCCGAAGATGGACCAACAGTATGTACTGTTTTCGGCCCAAGTGAGATCACCATCCACATAAACCTTTGCCCAAGGCAACATACTCTTTGAGGTCCAGTGTACATACACAGTGTCTACTGTTGCTTTTACCTTATAATTTTCTATCTTGTGTCCCCAATATTTAGACCTTGAAAATGGTCTTGAATATTTTAAAGGTCAAGGCTAGTAAAGATATTCTCAAACTATTGGTATAGATGGGGGCGCCAAATTGGTCGGTTCCATAGGCACAATCAGGCCAGCACAATTTGTGCCCAAAATGGGCAAGTACAATTTGGGCACCTAGGCTCATCACAATACAGGAACAAGATGTGTTTGAAGGGCCAATGAAGCCTGGCTCACTCGTAAAGGGGTACGAGTGGGTTGTGGGGAGTCCAGGTTCAAGTCCTGGCTATGGCCTATGTATCAAGAGAAAAAAAAGGTGCTTGAAGGGGGCCAGCCTGGACCAAATGGACACAAGCTTATACCTAGAGTTCCAGACCGCACAGTGCCTAAGGTGCCCGGGTAAACACTCATGAGCTCTAGCTGGCCTTGGCTGGGCGGTGCACGAACCCAACCAGCCCCCAAATCTGATTCTAAGTGGTGAAGAACAAAGATGATAAAATCAAACTAGGTGCCTGGTACACATGAGAACACATGCTCATAATCCCTATGATGCTAAGTGGATATACATAATATAGACAAACATGCATATGATATATGCAATGCGATAAGGCCGCAATTCACCAGAGACTGGCATCTGCAAGCAGCAGATACACATGCATCCAATCAAAAAAAAAAAAAAATTCTATTGAGCTGCTGTGAGGTCTTTAAACCATCATTATATTCCACACGTGGTAATTTCCTTATTTTTATGATTCATTGCTAAAGAGAATGTTGTAAATTTATAACAAGCACCAAATGTGACTACACACCTTAGAGCCCACAGTCGAAGATACGAGGCTGTATTTGAAACTGCTCCAAGGACAAATTCAATTGTGTGTATGAGTTGGTGGACGAAAACCTCACTAAATTCGAACTCTTCATGGTCATGAGACCCATGATCTTGCTCCTCGAGCATGTCAGTGTCAGTACTTTGAAGGATGGCATAGGACTGACCTTGGTGTCTCTGAAACACACAGATACACACGAGGAATACAAGTATTAGAATGATTGGAGAGAACAAAAATGTAATGCTCATAAACAGAAAAGACATACATCCTCATATTGCTTCTTCAGAAGAAAGGGCTTTGGAAATAACATCCATGGAACAGCGATAAGCGCTAGCGCCAGCAACACGAGCTGGTAATATGGCAATATAAGTAAGTGGTGTTTTCCTGATTTATCTATTGTGCAATATAACATAGCTGGATATAGACAAACCTGGAGCAGTCTCTGACCAGGGAAAAGCTGATTGTCACCGAGATCATCTGTCGGGCTAAGGAACATATATATCATTACATGGTATAGATCGGCTTGTGAACCAGTGCACCATTTCACAATGACGAGGAGCGAAAGGTAACCAAATAAACTGTTTAGAAATATCAGCTGAGGAACGAATTGGTACCTGCAATACAATACCAAGTAACGAGCAGTATAAGATAGTTGCAGCATTTCTGGATATGCATGTTGAAGTCTTACATTAAATTTAATGAATGACTAGCTAGTTAGTTGGAGAATTTCTATAAGAAAATTACAGAATAAAATGTTAAAGTAATTGACACCCTCATGCACCTCAAAGTCTTAAATTAAACAGCACAAGTAACCATCAAATAGATTGACACGCCTTACAAGACCTTGTCACAATAACCGCAAGTAGTCCTATCACTCCATTATAGTTGGGAACAATACTTGGTACCTATGTTTCTCAGAAACCTTGTTGTTTCTCTTTTTTGTATAATTGGACATATTCAGGGTAATAATTTCTGCATTAAGGAACCACAAAATCTTTTATATAAAAGAAAGAATAAATGGCCTGATTCAATTTAAGATGAAGTTTATAATGACTCTCCTACAAATTGGTAAAAAATTCTCACTGCGAGGGCAATATATTTTAGCCAACTCTAAGAAGAAAGTGTAGTTTTGAGTGCTATCACTAATGTAGTTTTGAGTGCTATCAATGCCCACAAATTAATGACAGTTCTATAATTGCAAGGAACATATGCTATACCAACTCCTAAGTAAACTAAAGCACCATTTGAAAAGTAGAGTTAGACTGGTAAGGGCAAATTCCTGCTTAACACTTCCAAAGGGCTTTTTTTGGGGTGGAGTGGTGGTTTGCACGTTTCCTTGAAACCACCCATCAAATCACCAATTTTTGGGCTCAAATAATTCCAGCCCCTACAATTCCTACACCTTAAGACTCCACTTAACAAATGGGGCCTAAGGTTTATACTGGGTACTATGAATGCTTGCAGAACAAAGAAGAAAATATGATAACATATTATCTGTCATGATAACTATTCGTCAAAGCCTATAAAAGTAGGTAATATTTCTTTTACCGTGTAAGAATTCAACTTGCAGCACTATAGCCAATATTGTGAGATTAACTTACCAGACATTCACACTGTTCCTGAAGAACTTGGCGTTGAAGTAACTTAACATAATGCCAAGGTTCATTTGTGCGACACCAAGAAGGATTGACATCTTCATCTTCAATGAGTTCAAAAACGGCAACTCACTTCGACTACCATGCCATTTGGGATCCACACCAAATGCATATGCAGGTCTCACCTTAATTAAGCCTGACGTAGTAGCATCACTACACTTGATGGGAGAAACAATAAGAGAACGAATATAATATAAACATAGCCAAGGTAGAAAATAGGAAGGCACGTCTATACCTGCAAGAAGCATCACGACATGCATAGGCAGAGTGCCCAAAAATCTCAAATGGAACAGAAAAGAACTCATTGTAGATAAACCCAGTATAATTGAAAACACTGCCATCATCAAAATCACATAGCGACCACCAAATGTCATCTCCATGATATCTCCAAGTTTCTGTTATTCATAAAAATATGGAGGGAAAAGTGGTAAGCCTGGACGGTAAAAACTTCCTCAAGGGATATTAAATGAAATGACATTGGAAAACAAATGAAAACCATATCAAAAGCTTCAAAACTTCAGTGGAGAACATAAACTATGGAATGAAAGAAGAAGCCAAGAAACTACAATGAGAAGAACATGCGGTGGAAAAAAAATCCGCATTGTGTCTCCATTCTCTCCATTCTCCAAAATCTATTCAAAGAAGGGATGATATGCTGTCCACACAACATCTCCATTCATAAAACTCTTTCAGTCTCATAAAATCATTGAAAAATACCAAACACATCGTGTTAAATGTTGAGAAAGGCACAACCATATCGTGAGGTGAGGTGGGTAATAAAACAGAAATTATTTCTGGTTCGAGGAAGTAAAGAGCAACAAGATAGAAAAAGATGGACAGCAATCTTATCAATCATCATGTAGTGGTGGATTCACTCAACTCCAGTTTAAATCAAATCACTTCTACATGAATAGGACCTAGTCCAAATTCAGACACAGACCTGAAATCTAATTAAGAGTTGTCTAATTGATGAAATCCAACCAGATGTGTTGAAACTCAGTGCCAAACATGGGTGGGTGAAACATATCCAGACGATTTGCGCAGGTCACTGAGGATTATTCCATAACTGATGAAACTATAGGAACCTGATAACTTTATTTGTTGTGAAGCAGTCTCTAAGCAACAGAAATACATGGTCTGAGAGTAACAGTAACACTGAAGCTTTTAAATGGATATTAGAGCACAGGCATGCTTGTGCGTGTTAATTTCAAAAATATGTGTATAAAGACTTGTGGATGTTCTGAGCAAGGTTTGGTAAATTATCGAAATAAATAAAAAATATATTCTCATCCCCTTTTGTCTAAAATGATTTCAAACTGTCTAATAGTGTCACTTCACCTTATAGTCAAAATGCCTCGGTGTTTTTTAACAGTTCCCTTGAATTTCAACTTCTTTTATTACTGACATTATTATCAATCGTCTGAATATCACATGGTTAGCAATAACATTTAGTTTAGCTACAATGGGACATATCAAAATGTTCTTGCAAATTAAATAACGGTTTAACAATCATCACAAGCAAACTTTAATATAGAAACTTTCTGGTGACCTACAATAGCATGATCACCGAAAACAAACAAAAAATAATAACAACTTCCATTTTAATCAATCAAGTAGCAAAATTTCTGGATGGTAATTCTAGAATGTAAATATCACATGTAAAAAGGTGTGCTAAGCATTTAGTAGCAAGATCCTTAACATGTCTGTAGCGCCTCATAAAACACCTTGGAAATCATAATGTATCTGGCGCGAAACTTCTATGCAATGTATAGCACCAAGAAGAAAAATAAAAGAAAGCTCTTCATGAATGGTCATCAAGATGACTAGAAAGTGCAAAGAAGAGCATATACAACTTGTAAGATTCTCAAAATACAAAAGACTCTCAAACAAGCTCTGACACGCTGACCTGAGAAGATAGTTTCTTTTCGCGGAATAGGAAATATAGAGTGGCAGACAACAAGCATAAACCATGGCCCCAGTCACCAAACATGACTGCAAACAGAAATGGGAATGTAACAATAGTATATACACCAGGATTTGCTTCTTGATATTTGGCAATCCTGAAATAAATGAAATCATAACCTCGGGTTAGCAATGTGGAAAATAACTAGAATACACCTATCATTAGTTCATATAGATGTGTATAGATAAATGAAATTTAAGTAGCAATGCCCTAGTTTCAGTGTGATTCTTCAAGCTTATCTTGTTATATAGCAATAATGAGAAACATTGTGATAGAAGATATAATGTTTTCCGATATCAAGAAGTGCATTAATTATTTGGCATTCCTGGCACGAGACAACCACTCACAATTGCAAGTACTTGAAAGCTAGTGGTATTAACACTAGTGGACATTGCCAGAAAAACTCATGACAGTGACTTTTGCTACTATAATGAATATGGCAAATATGAAGAACTAAGCATGACTTGTATGGTAATAGTGTGTAACAAGGATGATGAATAAATTCAAAATAAGCACATGTTAGTGCAATGTGTTAGATATTTGAAATTTCCAGGAAAGCAAACTCCGCTTTGAATAAGTAAAAACTGAATTGTCCATGAGGCTGGCAAAGTGTGGGGTTGCGTGGTGAGAAGCACCAGGTTTGAGTATAGGCTACGGCCTTTAATTCCCCCCCCCCCCCCCTCCTCAAATAGAAACATCAGTTGCACTCCCTATCAAAAAGATATGCCACACGTACAAAAATAATAATAAGTATAAATGAGAGCATCTCGGGGACATTGCATTCATCCAGCTAAAGAAGAATGCCCACCACAGATTCATGGGCTAAGTCAATGGAACGGATAATCCCTTAGACAGGTAAAAAACCATATATAAACTCTGAAGGAACAAAGTATTAAGAATGACATGTAAACAACTGAAACATTGTACAAAACACTCAGTGAAACAGATTGTTTAGGATTGAAAAGCTACCCTCATGGTTAAGACAAAATAATAGATGAATCCAAAACAAACATGCTTATGCGATACGAAATTTGAGATTCACATGTTTAATTAAAAATTATAAATATCGTTTAACCCCGCAACAACCAACAAGGTAATCCTATAACCTTCAGTAACTTTTTTAGAAAAGCAACAGTAATGAAGTTATGAACTATACTTATATTATAAACAGAGGAATGTTGTAAGAAATGGAGCTAATGCAATACTTCATGAAACTTTCTTATGAAAACCATCAACGACTCAAAGAGATAGATCAGTTACCCAAGAATGAAAGAAATTTCCTGGACTTTATTTAAAATTAATGGTGATTGAATAATGACCAAACAAGCAACAAGGTCACTGAACAGATTTTAGTTTACATCCTACTAGACACTTCCTTTTTTCTTGTAAAAGACATACCCATATGCATCCACAATTTCCTGGAAAGCTGTTGTATATTTGTTAGTCCGGAAATATGTGGGTGGCAATTCTGTTGTATGCAAAACTTGGAAAATGGACCCAACTTGGGATTTGCTATCAAAGGTAGCCCGCTGCAGTGCATCCTGAATCTGCACATATGAAGCAAAACAAAGTGTATAAGGGCTGTTGTCAAGTGATGCAGAAAGAAAAATACTTCATAAAATATAACATCCAAAATACAACATTAGCATACCTGGTTAGTTGCAAAAACAGGGCTCCAGCCCTCAGCAACTAAACATTTTTTGGTAACATCAAGGCTGAGCATGTTCAAAGTGTGGTACACAGACTTCTCTTTCCTCACCTAAAAGATTTAAGTTATAGTGAATAAACGAAATTCATGAAACAAGACATTTATATTGAAAATTCAATCAATCATGAACTGTTTGAAACTAAAATCAAAATGCCTTGTAAATCAAGAAATGAGCTTCTATAAAGAAAGATATGACTTACCAAATTATTCCACTGCTCAAACTGGTAGCTAATATTTTTTAGTAGATTACCACGGTGATTCAATCCAATATCTATGGTCGTCTTTAGCTCTGAAATTTTCCCAGATACCTGAATATTCAAAAGCCCAGAAGTCATTGATAAAACACAAACTCAATAGCAGCATAAGCATGCCCACTTAGAAGAAAGGTTAAGTCTTGTAACACCTATTGAGCTTTGGAAATTGTGTAAAATAGGAATTATATTTTTAAAAATTAAATCAACGCATCAAGGTTTTATGAATTCAGGAGAAATAATAGATTAATAAAAGATGAAAAGAGCTTATTAACTCAAAACAGATTGGAAATCAACTCAGGAAAAGATTCCACAGCACAAGCAAGAATATCATTGGCAATGTCATTCTCACGGAGTATCTCTTTTATGTGATGTCATCAGAGCCATTCAACAAAGACCAAATCACCCCCACATTAACAGGGTTTTCTTGGATCTGACCTCTTAGGAGGCAGATACGACCATGCCACTTGAGCTGGTTCACAGCCATCAAGCCAATGTAAATATGTTTAAGCGCTACACCTCATACTTGCATTATATATTCCTAGTCTTACACCAGGATTAACATTAGGAACAATGTTGGTTTCCAGAGGAAAGTAGCTTTCAAGTTTCCACAAATGGATGGATTAACATTAAGCCACCGGTCACTCAAAAATCTAGGTCACTATGCAGGGTTTTCTTTGGAGCACTCTCCATAAACAAGTCTTCAATCTTCGCATTCAAGGTGTTAAGGGATATTGGGCTATCGGGTTGTACCCATTAACCATACATGTATTGGGTGAGATATATATATATATATATATATATATATATATATATATATATATATATATATATATTATATTCCTATTCTCTAATAAGATGAATGAAATCTAGGGTTTGCCGATTTCAGCATGGTATCAGGGCGAGGTTAAAACCTAACACTAGTTTCTACTCTCCACTACCACCAATAAAACCCTAATTTTCTCAGCGCCGATCTCTTTCCTCTCCTTTCTCACTGCAAATCTCTCCTTCTCTTGCTCTCGCCAAGGCCTCTGGTGCATCGCCGAAGCCTTGCCGAGGCCACTGGTGCGTCGCCAAAGCGCTGCCGCAAGTCTTCTTGACCTTCCCCTGCTGCTGGTGTCCTCTACAGGATGTGGTATGTGTGAGTCCAGCCTGTAATGCACTCTAGTTGTTGTTTCATTGCTCATTATATGCTACTGGTCACATCTCTTTGGTTGAAGAGTTCTACTTGATCTGATCTATTGTGTGCTTTCTCTGATTATCTCTTTATCTGGATGTCTCTTGCTACTGACTACGATGTCGGATGATACGAGTTCCTCCCCCACTCTGATTTCCTCACCTGCTACTAGGATGTTTGCTCACAATACCATCTTGACGATTACTGTGAAGCTATAAATGAGTCCAACTATTTGTTATTGTCACAAACTTTTCACATTTCATTAGTGCTCAAAACAAATTGGCTCACCTTCTATAACTTCCACCTGCTACTACTGACACTACATACAAGACATGGCTCTCTGGTAACTACTGTGTGATGAACTGGTTCCTCAACAGCCTAGAGGAGAAAATCAGTGATAGTGTCATGTTTTTATCTACTGCGAAGGAGACGTGGGATACCCTGAAGGTGATATATGGGAATGAGAATAATCCTTCAAGGGTATTTGAGATCTATGAGCGCATGTTTGAGCTCAAACAGGGAGATCGATCTGTGCCTGAGTTCTATAGAGAACTCAAGAGTCTAATAGATGAATTGAAGATGCAGCAGACTGTTGTTATTGATGCAGCAACACTGTGAGGATGTCATCAGGATCTCGCAAGTTTTATCTGGCCTGAGTCCCTCACTGCGTTCTCAAGTGCAAGGACAAAGCTGGGAGGAGACAATATTACCACATTGACTGCTAATTTCTCCAAAATTATGTGTATCGACTGAAGATAGTGTGTCATCTGCACCAACTATCGAGCAGTCTGCCATGGTCTCCGGACGTGGCAGAGGTCATGATCGTGGTCGTGGTCGTGATTTTAGAGGACGTGGATCCCTTGGCGGGGGATATGGCTTATATGGTGGTAGACAGAGTGGCTTTGATAAAAGATCACGTCAATGCAAACACTGTGAGAGGAATAATCACATCTCTGAGAAGCGCATGGAGAAGTATGGACACCCTTAATGGGCACCGCTAGTTGATACTGACTCTACTGCCCCTTGCGATGCTACTCATGCTCCTTCAGCCACTCCTAGTTCTCCTGGTTTTCCCACTGTGGTAGTTTCACTGGCTGAGTATGATAGGCTACGCCAGCTCGAGTTCTCTCAGAGCAGCCATTCAGCAACTCATACATCCTCTCCAGGTATGGATGCCTATACCCTCTTCATCCAGACATTGGATATTAGATTCAGGAGCCTCATTTCACGTGACAGGTATTCAGAATAAGTTTGACTCTTTGCATCTATCAAAAAAATTTCCTTCTGTTAACATTGATGATGATACACAGTCTCATGTACTTCGTAATAAGGTAGTGCATTCTACTCCATCCTTGACTCTTACTAATATTTTATATGTTCCTAAGTTTTCTGTCAGTTTATTCTCCATCAGTCAATTGACCAAACAAAACAATTGTAAAGTAACCTTCTTTCCTTTCCACTATGTTTTCAAGACCTGATGACTGGAAAGAGAATTGGTTCAGGTCATGAGCGCGGCATGTACTATTTTGGACGACAAGGTGTCATCTACTGGCTTGGTTGTGGATCAACCTTATGATATTCTTCTATGACACTGGCGTCTTGGACATCCTTCTTTGCATAATCTTCAGTCTGTCATTCTCGTTAGGTCCTCCATTTCTATCTTAGATTATGAGTCTTGTGAGTTAGGTAAACGTCATCCTTCTTTTTTCAGAGTCGACTCAATAATCGTAGTAGTTTCGCGTTTGAGTTAGTCCATTCTGATATCTTGGGTCCTTGTCGTGTACCCTTAGTTCAAGGTTTTAAGTATTTTATTGTTTTTGTTAATAATTTCTCTCGCATGACTTAGTTCTATCTGTTAAAAGAGATATTTGAAGTTTTTGGTGTTATTAAACTATTCTTTAATGAAATAAAAACTCATTTTTCTACATCTCTTCGTGTGTTTCATCCTGATAATGCTTTGAAATATTTGAAAAATGATGTGTCTTTGTTTTGTGCTAAGAGTGAAATTATTCATCAGACTTTTGTGCACATACTTCTCAACAAAATGGCGTTGTTGAACATAAACACAGACATATCTTTGATGTTGCTAGAACTATGATGATGCATATGAATGTTCCAAAGTATATATAGCTTGGTGTTGAGTGCTTATCACTTGATCAATTGAATGCCTTCTTCTGTTCTTCGGGGAAAGGTTCTGCTCTCGTCTTTATCCCAGTAAGTGTTTTTCATATAGTTCCTCACGTCTTTGGGTGTACATGTTTTGTTCAAGACTTATATCCTGGTTTAGATAAATTGTCCCCTAGATGTGTCAAATGTCTTTTTGTTGGGTATTCGAGGACTCAGAAAGGATACCAATGTTACAATCCTTCTACCAAAAAGTATTGTGTCAGTGGTGTTATATTCTTTGAGTTTGTTCCATACTTCTCTTCAAATAGTCCAGGTATTCTATCAGCACATATTCCTCTCTCATCGTCTGTTCCTCTGTCATCACCAAAGCCTATTACGGATGCTACTGCGCCAAAGTCACAGTCAGAATGTACAAAGCAACATGCACCAAAACTACCTCAGGAGTTCACTCAACGTCCAAAGGTTCCTGCCCCTCCATCTGCCCAGGATGACTCCTCTCCAATTGCAGGTCCACCTCCTTAGCAGTCTTTGCCCCCTTTTGACCGTGATGTTCATATTGCTCTTCGAAAAGGTAAACGGTCTTGTACTGATCATCTTTATAATTTTGTCTCTTATGACCGTCTTACCCCCATCCTTTCGCCAGTTTGTCCTGTCTTTATCTTCTATATCTATACCCGGGAGGCTTTATTAGTACCTGCTTAAAAGCATGTCATGGATGAAATGGATGCTCTTGTTTCTCGAGGAACGTGGGAGTTAATCTTTGCACTCAAAAATGTTGTGCGTTGTCACTTGGGTTTATACTTTGAAGTATCACCCAAATGGTTCAGTGGATTGGTACAAGCCAGACTTATTGCCAAAGATTATACTCAGACCTGTGACGTGGATTACTTTAAGACTTTTTCACCAGTTGTTCGGTTGAACTCCATCAGGATTCTGTTTTCTATTGTTGTCAATCTGTCATGGCCATTATTCCAATTGGATGTCAAGACCTTCTTATACGGTGATTTGAAGGAGAAATATAAATGGAGCAACCTCCAAGGTATTATGCCCATGGGAGAATAAAGTATGCCTTCTCATGAAGGCAATATATGAACTCAAGCAGAGTCCAAGGGCATGGTTTGAGAAGTTTAGCATCACCATCTCTGGCATTGGGTTTCATCATTACCATTCAGATCGTTGTATCTTTGTTAGGCGTACTAAGTCTTACTTAGTGATTCTGACAGTGTACGGTTATGATATTCTGCTGGCTGAAAGTGATTCTGATGGGCTAATGAAAACAAAAAAGTATTTTAGGCATATGACTAAGGATATGGCTAATCCCAAATACTTTCTGAGAATTGAAGTGGCACATCAAAAATATGAGATACCTCTCTCTCAAAGTATAATCTGGATCTTCTAGAGGAAACAGGATTTTTGGGGTGCAAACCGGCTAGTACTCCAATGGAAACCAATGCGGACTTTGATTTGATAGTAATCACATCCTTGATGATCCAGGAAGGTATAGAAGATTGAATGAAAAATTAATTTATCTCACAGTTACTAGGCCGGATATAACCTTTATCGTTTGGGGTGTTAAGTAGAATCATGCATCAACCCAAAAAAGTTCATTGGACAGCTATACTAAATATTTTGGCATATGTCAAAAGCTCTCGAGGAAAAAGTCATGTACAAGAATGAACATGCACACATTTCTAAATATTTTGATTTTGATTATGTTGCTGATAAGGGTGACAAAAAATCTACTATTGGATATTACACCTTTGTTGGAAGAAATCTTGTGACATGGAGGAGCAAGAAATAAGATGTGGTGTCTCGATCTAGTACAGAGGCTAAATATAGAATTATGGCCCATACTGCTTGCGAGATGATCTGATTGAAGAATCTAATGTTGGAACTTGATTTTAGACAGTCTGGATTTATGCCTATGCATTGTGAAAATCAATCTGCAATCTATATTGCTCAGAACCATGTGTTTCATGAGAGAGGACTAAACACATTCAGATTGATTGTCATCTGGACATAGATGCCTGGACTAAGAATGTGATTTCTCTCCCGTTCACAACATCCTCAAAGCAGTTGGCAAATCTTCTTACCGCAGCCTCGCCACAGGTGTTTTCTAACTTATGTAGCAAACTAGGCATGATTAATATCTATACTCCAGCTTGAGAGGAAAATGTTAAGGGGGATTAGGTTATTGGGTTGTACCCATTAACCATGCCCGTGTTGGGTGATCTATATATATTGTATTCCTATTTTCTAATAAGATGAATGAAATCTTGGGTTTGTCGCTTTCAACACAAGGGTTAGTTGTTGATGATTTACAGCACATCCGAAAAGAAAACAATAACACATAGCACATAATACTCATGGGGTAACAATTTTATTGAAGAAAATAAAGAGTCGTTTCAAAAACTTTATCGTAGATAAAACCATGGAGTTTATAAATAAATTGTGGAGAAACTTTAAGAAAAATAAATTGAACATTGCATGATTACAAAACTACAAATAAACAGAAGCAAGCCAGTTTCTCACACAAACCTCATCAATCATCTGCATTTGCTTGCATACGTCCTCTGTAAATGGGTAACGGTTTGCTCCAAATGCTTCACATATCTTAAGAATCTTGGATTTTGCTCTCTCTCCAGAGTAAAATATTACAAACACGTTTTTCACAACCTGCCAGAACATATGATTAAGACAGAAAGCATTTATCTGATAAAAACAGAAAAAATGAATTTATGCCATCTTTCCATTGATATACATACAATACATGAAAGATTTGAATAAAGATGAAGTGGCAAACAGAAAATTACTTGGGCCCAAAACTGATAGACCTAAATAGTAAAATATACGTATTATGACAAGTAAACATATTCATAAACATCTAAGTGAAACATTGTGCCATATATTCCTATAACAATCACAAAGGAGATGCTTTCTCAGGGGATGCATAAGTTGGAAAACAAATTTAAAGATGGCTGAATAGTGAATGGCTCAATATTGAGAGAGATTATTTACTTGCATCACCCTGTAGAGGGCCAAATTTATTCTTAACATGTTGAATGAGAACCTGCGAAGACAAACCCTCATGGCCGCAGGATAACTTGCATGGTTTCAGCAAATTAAATATGATGTTAAAAAAATCCAATAAACTTATGGAAGACGTAAGTTCATATATCAGGACATCTCAAAGATAAACAGCCATCACCAGGGTATGCCTCAAACTCTTTTCTGAGTTCATATTAGTGTTCCTCCAGCTGAGTCTTAGTCACGATCTGGGCCTCCTTTATCAAAGAATCAACATTTTAAATTCCAACAGGAAAGGATTTGAATCCCTGCTTTGAGAAAGGTGAAGGAATACATAGAGATGTGAGATATGTTTCAAAGAATCAAGCTGATTTCATGCCACAAAGTGGATCATGAAGCCAATTTAGCCTTACAAACTTAGTTGTGCTTTAATCATTGCAAACAAATATGATAAATACAACACAAGGTCATTTAATGGGGCTCTATGTCCGTGTCATGTCCATGACCCTTGTTTGTGCCAACTTCACAATAAGCATTGATTTGGAATTGGGTTGGCATATGTTGTCAGCCCCATGGCAATTGCATTAGATTAGAGCAAAGGGGAGAGTTAAAGAAAATTCAGGCGTCAGTTAATGAAATGGGAGTTAGGATTAATTAATTGAGTATTGGGTTATTGGGTTTATCAAGTTAAACAACAAAATGCACAAGTACAACCAAACCCCTCGAACAGTTACCCAATATTTTATAATATTTTATATGGTGCAGGCCTATCTTAAGCAGAAAGGAGCAGCCTGGTGGTTTATACTATCATAGTTGATGCAAGTTCCCAACCCATAAAGCAGGTACTACAACCAATATGTAAAACAATAATTGGGACAGTCAAGAATGGGATCACTGGAGTTCATATATTGTGCATATGTGGTAAAAAGATGAAGGATAATAAAGATAGACAGAGGAAGCTTAAAACTTGAAAGTTGCATGAACTAAGGGAATGGGGGACACCAGCACCGTTATATAACAGAGGTAACATGGAGATGAACCAAGAGGCATACCCCAGGATCTAATGCTGAACTTAGGCTTTCATAGATAAAATTAAAAGATGATTCAGACAATATAAACAGAAGCACAGCTTTAACTGGATAGAATTAGCATAAAATCTAGATGGCAAGCTTATACAATCCCATGCCACCACAATGTAGTGGCTGTTTGCCAGTTTTAATTTTGATCGTCCTTCTGGTTCAGTGATATATATATATATATATATATATATATATATATATATATATATATATATATATATATATATATATATATATATAAATAATATACAGGGTATGCATGCTAACTCAAACATACCCGTTCTCTGAAAGAATAGGGAAAAGCAGACTCATGTTCCAACTAATAAGTTTGAAGGTCCCGCCAACAGAAGGGGGAAAGTACCCCTGGTAGAAAGCAAGTATTGTCCTTAGCGGTGTCTTAACTATATGCACACAAACGCACATATATATATATATATATATATATATATATATATATATATATATATATATATATATATATATATATATATATATATATATATATATATGCACGTGTCTCAGTGTCTGTAATGCATGCATGTTTACCGCAAAGAATAACGAAAGCCCATAATCTTAGAATGGTATAGAGCTCAAGCATACATGACAGACATGGGAACATAAAATTTTCCCTGCTAACAAATGAGGACCATAAGAGCTACCAAATAGAATTAGGTCGTTCTAAACAAATTTAAGGACAAAGAGAATAACCTTCTCCCCAGAAACTGGGTCCGTGACCGGATCATCAATTACAGCTTGTTTAAGGAATATGTTACCCCGGGTAGCACGGAACAAAATTCTTTCAAAAGCCATGGACTTCCCTTTTGGTACAAGGCCACTAACAAACCCAAGCTTTACTTGCTTTGATGGATCAGTTAGCATTTCCTGCACAAAGATAAAATTAAAATTACCATTCGGAAAGACTTCTTCAACTTCCCATAAATATGAAACTGAAACAGAATAAGTCTAAAAGATTTACTTGCTCCAATAACAAAGGACTGTCGAGACCATCCCCAGCTTGGCGTGCTTCAATTTCTCTCTGTTCGGTAGTAGCATCACTTTGAGCTGAGTGAAAAAATTCACCAGCCTATAAAGAAGATGAGAGAAAATCACTCATTTGACACATGTAAACATGCACCAGATCATATTCCAGATGCAACTCTCATTATGTAGAGTCTGGGGGAAAATGATGTCCAAAAAATACAGTACTCCCGAAAAGAGAAAATACATTTTTGTCGCCATTTAAGATGTTCCTCTTTTTTCACGTTACCACTTTACTTGAAGAAAGAGCAGAAAATGCTAACTTACATACAACTTGCAATAGATACAATAGCGAGTAGCAATCTCAGTATATAACTTTCTTTTATTTCTGCATATACTCATTTACGGAAAAAAATTGAATTTAAAATATTTATAAATAAGATTTCCAGATATCCCAAACTGCAACAAAGAGAGAGTCTTTTTAAACTTGGAAGAAGTACCACAAGGTGGATAAATTGATACCAATGCATGCCCAGTAGACTAAGCAGTTGTAGAATAAAAACACATGGTTGTTGGTAGGGGCCATGCAGGTACAAAGAGCACACTCAAGCATTTGGCCCATAATTAGAGGCAAAAATTTAAGAAATGGGTAAATAGTTAGCTAGCGGCCCAAATCAGATTCCGTAACAAATAAAAATTTCCTTAAAGACATCCGTATAACAGGATCAAGCAGTCTAGAATTAAATATATCTGGAAACCATTACAAGATTTAATAAGCTACTTGGAACTAGAATACAGTCAATTAATGAAAATAATAACAGGATACAATATGAACTCAATCTACAGAATTTACAGAAGAATTTGAATCTAATTCACATAAACCTGAGGTGCATGAAAGTGTAGAGCATGACAAAGGAGAAAACAAGGAGACTGCTTAATTTATTTTATTTTATTTTATTTACTTCTGATTTCTTGGGAGGAGCAGTAGGACGTTACATATTGCTTGACGTAAATTGTTGGCTAGCTCCACTATTCCTCCTGCTCTTCAGGATGACGAAATGGGTACTATTTCACTTAGGTTATATGTGCGGATCTCTTGACAAGTGTGCAGTGGTCGCCGAGTGTTCGCTAGCAAACATCAGAAATAGCATCCAAGTATGCAAGGTTCTAAATATCGGATATCGAGATCGTATCGGATGGAGGTTTCTCATGTCGGATATCAATATCGGGGGAGATATCTGGGCGTTTATATCGGACACTATATATAATGAAATATTGATAATTAAAAGTTAATTTAGTGTCATAGATATCATCTACCAAATAAAAATGATGTAATATGCATACAAAGACGGTAAAAAAAAAACAATATACATTTGCACGTAGTCGTGAGTCGTGCAGTAAATAAGTTATTTCATGAAATTGAAAAATATAAGATTAGAAGTTGTATAATCTACTAACATGATAATCAACGAACGAAGATGATAATAAAAGAGATGAAATTCTTGCATCTTTAAATTTGTATATGAGATCATCGCGCTCAGGGAATGAAAGGGAGGCAAGCGTCGTCGCTGTCAATTCACATAGGAGAAAAATTAAGGCTCGATTTTCATCAAACCCTAACGATACAAACAACACTTATATAGTCGGGTGATGGGTTGAGTTTGGGTTCAATGCTGATGGGTTTAAAAAAATAAGCCCAATTAAAATAAATTATATCGGCCGATTTTGCGCCGACTCAAATCGAGCAATTTATCGGCCGATATTTCAAATATCAGCCTTTTTTTTGCAAATGATATGGGCAAACGATTTTTCCATATCATAGAGGCAGCAGGCAAAAAATGAGACATTGGCCGATATCTCAGCCGACTCGACCGATATTTAAAACAGTGCAAGTATGACAGTATCAATGTTCCAAATAGAATATCATAGTGCCGCTATAGTGTGTTGCACCCTAGACCGCTAGGGTATTACCCTTAGTGACCTACCATAGTGGCTAGAAGTTGAAGCAGGCGCTAACCTGCTAAAAAGGTCGCTTTGAGTAAAAGTTTTCCTACTAAAGCAAATTTATCCATTTAATTTGTTAACTATCTCAAGATCTAGACCCTCTTTGTAAAGAAAAATATCTACTTATTACCCCCTTCAACTTTTCACAACTTTGTTTTATTTTCCAAAGTAGAGATAAAGATCCCTACACTTCGGCACCAGTAACCCTCAATTGTGAGCATCTACAATGAGTTCTTCATTGTCGATAAGATTAGTTATTCTCTTATTTTTTTAATCTGGTTTTTGTTTAATCTCCTTCTAATCCAACAAAGAGTTAATAAGTAATTATCCATTTTTCCTTATTTTGTAATTAGAAATCTTTTTCTACTTTTCTTCATTATTAGTCAATTATTTATAAATTATTGTTTTCTAATATTTTGTTTTTAGTTATATGTTGTCAGGGTTTTGTCTACCTCTCACTCCCCCATTAGTCCTGTAAATAAACTCCCCTTGGTCTTTTTCCTTCCCATGTTTCTTTTACACATAAACTGCATAGAACATTTGATTTAGCTATCATTAGAATTTAGAATAATATAATTATCATGTATGATATATATATTGACTCTTTAAATTTTCAATTGGATAACTAGATAATATACGTATAACTAATTGTCATCAATCATAATAAGCAATTTAAACACATTTCTATTTTTTTCATTTTTTTAAATTAATTTTAAGAGTGTTTATGTTTATGCTTATGTTTATGTATATGTATTATATATACATATGAATTATATTTCTTTATTAATTTAAATACCCTTCCCACTTCGGTTTCTACTGAAAAGTCCACTAACCACTTTAGCGCTTAGCAGTACATTCCGCTACACTCCGCTTTCCGCAGTTTAGAACATTGGATAGTATGTGATTCGGATCTAAGATCTACAGGGTTGACCTTTTGCTAGAAAGTAGTCTATTACTAATTTCTCACCAGTCAAGCTCGTACCAACAAAGTTGGTGGAAGAGATTTTGGATAAAGTAATTATCTGACAGCAAAAACTGAAGATGTATTACTTGCATCTCTTGCACACAGGACAAACAAGGGACAGTTTAATTTAACTGATAAGGAGGATTCTGCGTATAGATGACCAAAATCAAGGTCAACAATCAAGTTTGTTTCGATGAGGAACAAAACATATTAGCTTTTCTTGCTGTGATGGTTTCCAAATGCACAAGGAACAGTTTAGAGGTACAACAGGAATGCTATCAGATTAATATTTAGAAAGAGGAAGAGACATGCTTTGCTACAAATAAAGTTTACGAGGTAAACACGTGATATGAAGAGTTGAGTTAAATTCCACACGAACTCGATCACACTTCACCACTGAGATGCACCAAATAAACTGAAGTCAAGTCTTGATCTCATCGGGGTAGATAATAAATTCTAAACGAGATTACGATGATTCAAAATTCTAAAAGAGATTAAAATGTTAGTCATGGTAACATATATCTCTAACATATGACAAATAGTTTAAAGTAACTTCTCCCCCTTTAACTCTAATATAACATTCTCAACAATGTCTATACTCATCCTATGCAGATTATGAGAAAATATTTTTTCCTGAAGAAGATAACTTACCGTTTTAGTTTTATCATTTTACCATCACATGAATGGGCTTAAAGCATTAGCAGCACTTGAACATTCATACAGACAAACACTGTAAGGAAACTCTCACAGAAGAACTCCCAAACACAATCAGGCACAATTAACTACTCCCTTCAGAGTTACAGACTTTCCCATGAAAGTTTAAAAAGATTGCACCTCTAGCCTTCCTTTTAAACCCACAACTTTTTGAAACCGGTTGTTCCCATACAATGTTAGATAACCACTTCACCAAAAGCTTTAGCTGATGGTTGGTGGCCAAAAATGTATACAATGTATATAGAGTAATGATACAATGAGATGGTGAGATGCGTAAGTTAAATGTGAGATTGCTAATCTCAACCGTCAAAGTTAATCTGACGGCCCATAAATATCCAACTTAAATTAGAAAGAAAACAAACCAAAAGAAAAAAAATTTGACACCCCACCCTTCATTTCCTCCCCCCATCTCTTCTCTCGACCGAAGTCCTGCGACCCTCCATAAGTTCTTTTCTTTTCCGTTTTCCTTACTCTTTTGCTGCTATCACACCTTCCATTAATATTTACTCCTCCATCCTCCAAATATGCTCCTATTATAGCTTCATCCAATCATAATTATACTTATCCTTGTGTTTGAGACCAGACGGATTGATGCAATTTAAAATCCTAATGTTGCAAATAGCCAAATCGGATCAACAAATCATTTTGTTTAAAACGAAGAAGAAAAAGACAAATTTGTGATTTCTTAAGAGTTAAATGCCGCCAATTGTGATTGGATTTGTACACAAATTTCATTCTGATGGAGCAGCCTAGGGTTTAAGCATTTGAGAAATGGAGATAATGGATGTGATAAAGAAGTTGGAGAGCAGCAGCCGACATTGAAACGCGCGATAGATGGAGCACGTGAATGGGGTGTGTGAATGGGCTATAAGTTGGGAACATGAAAGTGGAGAGAAAATTCTAAGAGAGTAGATTTCAGAATCTCTTATTTCTTTAGCTAAGATAAATCATAACCATTCAATTATAGTTAATGGTTGAGATTAGCCATCTCACGTTTAACTTACCCATCACCATCTCATTGTATCATAACTCTACACATACACATAGTATGACACTTTGACTAGGATCCTATCTATACGATTTTGAGTATAGATCCTATCACATGAAAAATATATATCATGCCAACTAAAATTGAAAATCCAAGCCATACAACATGGTTTAAATCATTTAAAATTCCTAAAAACAAAAAAAATAAAATATTTTTGTGATTTATTACCTATGCGTCAAGTAGCCTGAAAATGAGTGGTTAAAAATAATGACATTTGTTGATTTATGTTTGGAAAATACAAATTGAAATCCAATATTTGGATCATGATTTAAACACTTTAAAACCCTTAGAAAATAATTTTTGTTGTCTTTGAAACATTCTAAATCGTAAAAATTAATGAGTCACTACTTTTGGCCGTCCATTTTGTGACTACTTGACAGATAAGTAAGAAAACTTATAAATAGTCTAAATTTTGGTTTTTAGACACTCCAAATAATGTAGATCAACTTCAATATAGGGGCTGTTTGGATTCAAGGAAGCGGGCGGATGTAAGGAGTCGGTAGTATTTTTTTTTCTTTTTGAAAAATGAGAATTTGTGTATCATTTCGAGTGTTTGGTTGGTAGTTGGGAAGTGAAAGTGAAAAAGTATATTGTTTTTTCTGGTATTTGGTTAGTAATGTGGAAGTGAAAGTGAAAAAGTTGACCACAAAATTAACCGTAAAATAATATTAAAATAAAATTTAATTATAAAAAAATGGATTGTACTTAGAATACAAGTAAAATTTACATGATCACAAAAATTAACTATTTTGAGCTACAACTTATTACAAATAAGATTTACATGACCATAAAATTATCTGTAGCACCCTGGAACTGAGGAAATGATTGTTTAAAAGGGGAAAGAAAAAAGAAAAAGGGTTTTTCCATTTTTCTTTTCCGATGTTTGGAACGAAAGTGGGAAATGACACTTCCCACTTCCTCACTTTCTCCACTTCCTTGAAACCAAACAGCCATATAGTGAATTTTTAAAATGGATGTCAAATCACCTAATTCCAATAGGTAGGATTTGGTGTCGAATCCTCCCCGAAGAAACCTAGTCAAAGTCTCTCTCTCTCACACACACACACACACAATATATTTATATGAGGAATATGTATATCAGATGCCATCTCATGGCGGCTGATTTCTCCCACTTCCCATAATTTTTTTTGATCCAATCTTATCAAATTGTAGTACATTCCTTAAGATGTGTATTTACAAAAATAACATGTTTTGGAGTCTGTTTGATCATGTCTCTAATAATTCAAAGTTTAACAATTTTTTAACAATATGACTTTTGCAACCATTAGATACATGATCAAACGGACTCCAAAACATGTGATTTTTTGTAAATACACATATTAGGGGATGAATTACAATTTGGTAAGGTTTGATCCAAAAAATTGCGAGAAGGGGGAGGAATCAGCTGCCATCTGACGGGATCCCCTCAGATGGCATCTGATATACATATTCTTCATAAATATAATATATAGGAAATAAAGTTTTGAAAAAGATTACCCTCCTAGCCTTTCTTTTAAACCCATGACTTTTTGACACCCGTTGTTCTCATCCATGTTAGATAATGACTTAACTAGAAAGTAAGTGTATGTACCTAGTGTGTGTGTGTGTGTGTGTGTGTGTTTGACTTCTTTTGTTGCCTTATTTTAAACCCAGGACTTCTTGAAAGTGTGTGCAACTTCTTTTAAACCCGGGACTTCTTGAAAAAGGCTACCATTCTAGCTTTGGCTCATGGTTGGTGACAAAAAATGTGTGTGTAAGCTCGCATATTCTTGCTTTTAAATTAATACACAATTGAAGTTGCTTCTACAAAAGTCCCTAAAATCTTTTTTGAATGCCAAATAATGTTTTTTAGAATAGATATCTGCACGATTTGCTACTTTGTCCTAGAAACCTTAGCCCTTCAGATATTTTGAACTAATAGCCCTGAGATCCTGATAACATTTGAACAAACAATACCTTTATACCAGGATAACAGGAATAAAAGGTAAATCCCACAAGACAAGACGTATATAATTAAAATGCAGCATATGAATGAAATTTAAATGTGCATCATTTGTTAAATGAAAATAAACAGATACCTTTCGAAGAACAAGCATATATTCCAACAGCTCATTATAACTTCGCTGAAGCTTTTCACTATTTGCATTAACTTCAATTAGTTCAGCTTCCAGTTCCCCGAGTCTTATCTATCATATGCATATCAAATAATAGAATACACTGTCATACAAAATGTGGGCAATAATAAAAAAATAAAAGAAAATAAAACTGAACTAGAAAGAAAATCATCAATAATTAACATACCTCCAAGTCATCAAGATGAATATGGTTTCTTGCCGTGGGCATTGCTGCAGGTGATATGCCTGCCTTTGTCATTTGTTCTTTAAAAAGTCGAAGCTTTCGCGCCATCTCTCCACATCTTTTAATCTACATGAATATAAGATATCAGTAAGTCACCCAGCCCTATATATGGACCTGGCGAAACTGTCAGGTTTCATAAAGTTTCAAAACTCATTTTCTTGAAGGCAAGGCTTGCATCAGCACACCAGGGAGAAAAATTAAAGAAAAATGTAATGATGGTTGTAGAAGAAAACCAGCGACACCAATGCATGGTAACCAAAACAAAACACTGAAAACATAGTCTTAATAAACTGAATAAAAGAATATTGATGACAGGACACAATTTTTAACAAGTGACTCTTTGCAGGTGCCATTGAAATTATAGAGAAATTTTGGAGATATAACGGTTGCTAGAACTGCTCATATTACACAGAAGCACATATGTGCCCCTTCGGAACATTTTACTTTGTCTAATATAAATACTCCCAAGCACAATTAGCTTAGTTACGCTCACCTACAAAAGTGTGTGATATGATGTCATATTGGAGAATCCACTCTGTCCAATTTGACATGCATGCCACAGATGATTTGTGCATCGTAGATCATGGCTTGAGAACATCAAGTTGTTGCACTTTGGTCGGCGGACATAATTAAGACGACAATATAAGACAACTTTTGAGTGGTTGCCACTGGGCTGTTTTCACTCTCGGCCTCTACCATCTATCTCCTTCTCTCCCAGGCCACAGCACAACTCCAATCCCCGCTTTCTCGATCTCACTCTCAATCAATTCTCAATCCCTAAATCTCATTTCCACTCTCTCAAATCCCTAGATCCCCAAAATCCAAATCCCTCTCTCAACCATCCCCGACCAGCGTCCGGTGACAACGAGTGACCCACACGGCCAAGTAATGAAAGGCGACAACAGGAGACTTCCCCTACTTCGCCAGGCGATCGAACATATATACACCAATATCATTTACAATTTTAATATTATTGAATGTTATTTTGTGCCCCCTACTTCAAAGTCATGGCTACACCACTGCATGTCATATTGTAGGGAGATAAATACTTGATGCATGGTTGTTGGCATGACACAATAGTTGGCTACACTGATTCAATTATAATAGTATATACTAACTAAGACTAGCCATCATAACATAATGATGAAGTGATACAATATGATAAAAAAGAATGATACATCCTGGCAAATGATTGGACTAGATACACACACAAAATGAACTATCTGAACTTGAAGACATCATTCGAGTTGACATGGTTTCACCTTATGAACTTCCATTTCTTAACATCGAAAGCAAGCCAATTATTTTCCATTGAAAGCGAATGAATTACCTTTGTGCATTTGTTTGCTTGAACATAACCCAAGCGCATGTTAACGCATTCAAACTTTTTTACTACAATCATGGACATGATTTTTACAGGCATGCATCTCTAGCATCAAATATGAAACTAGCTTGGCTTATATTGGTTAAAATTATTCTCTTCCAAAAACTTAAATTGCTGACAGAAAAGGAGCACGGAGGAGTGTGCAGATCACCTAGTGCCATAGGCAGTGAGGGAAAGGAATATGAGGGAAAACCAATTAGTAAAGTCCACCACCACCCCTCAAAAAAAAAAAAAACAAAGAAATAATATACAGGGAGCGCACAGGAGCAAGTGCAGATCGTCCAATGCCATGGGCAGTGAAGGAAAGGAAAGGAAACAATATCGACTTGAGGGACATGCAATTAGTAAAATTCTCTCCCTCCGTCCCCACCCCCTCAATCCCCACCCGTCACCCCTCCCCATCCAAAAAAGAAGAAAAGGGAACATATAGAAGAAAGTGTAGATCACCTAGCGTAGAAGGCAATGAAAGAAAAGAGAGAATATCACACAAGGGGAAAGCAAGTAGTAATATTATTTTTTAAAAAAACCTCCCACCCTACTTTGTGGGCATCGAAAGGTAATAACGATCTTAATATGTAAATCAAAATTTTCTAACCCATAAAAAATAACCAAAAAAAACCTACTTCAGTGGTATGTAATTCTTTTGGCCTAGATTTGATGAGGCAATGCTTTGCAAGGAGAATTCTTCCCCGATTACAGTCTATGTTGATGCCTCCACTCCTTATAAGAATACAGATCTCCCGAGAATTGTCACGTAAAATATACGGGAAATCCTAATGGATCATATATCCAATTGGGATTTTATTGTTGTTGGGTCTAATTCCATTAACTCAATACCATATATTAAGGCTAATGGAACCAATTAATTAATTTCAATCAATGGAAACCGATATGTTTGAGATCAAATCCTACTAGGAGTATATACGACCAAGAGTTGATTGTAAAAGAATACAGTCTGCACAATGAAAGTATATTTTCCTCTTATCTTTCCTCTCCTTCCTCTTGTTACCAGTCAAAATAGGTTACAAGAACTAATAAGTGAAGGTTTCACCTTAAGTGTGATCCAAAGGGGTGTTCATCTTGCAAAGTTCTGCTAGATGTGACCTAGGAGAGAGGAAATACTAACTGGAAAGTCAAAGTGAGTTTTGAATTTTTCTTATATATTAAAATTCTAATTTAGATCACTATTCACTCTCCCATTTTGAGTTTGTGTGAGGTGACAGGGAGCAACAAAGGATGACGAGACAATTGAAGGGGTAAAAAATGAATATAACACAAGAAGGCATTAAGGAAAATTTTGCTTAACACTAGAAAATGAGTACATACTATCATCTTCCAACTTCCAACTTCTATTACATTATTTGATTATAATGAATGCAGAAAAAAGAGGATAGCTTTGCATAGATCAGATCTAAGTGAGAGAAAATACAGATTAGCAAGTCTAAGTGAGTTTTGAATGATTTCTTATATGTTAGAAACTCCTAACTTATGTATTTAGATCAATATTATTTTCCACCACCTGTTCTCTCTCCCTCCCTTGCTCTCCCCCTCAGAGTGTGTAAATTTGTGCATCTTTGAGGAAAGCAAAAAGGGAAGAGACAATTGAAGGAAAGAAATGAATATAACACAAGAAAGCATAATTGAAAAGGTTTGCCTTCAACTGGAAAGTGAGTAGATAACTACCGTGTTCCAACTTCGATCTTCTCTTATATGTTCGATTGTAATGAATGCAGAAAAAAGAGGATAGGAAAATATATACCATGTGAATTTCCATAACTTATAGATTTATAGTTCTCAATTGAGAACTGTGAGACAGCAAATGGATTAAATAAAAAATAAATGCAATTAATAAAAACAAATAGCAGACTATGAATAGGTCAGCCTCAGGTCGCGCCTAAGACTGAGAGAGGTCTGACCCATGTCTAGCTCAATCCAAGCCAAGGTTGATCCAAAAGGCAACAATTGGCTACCAACCTTAAGCCCAAAAACAACTAAGCACGTGAAAGGTGGTCAAGGGCCAGACAGGATGTGGGAATACAAGCGAATACAAATAATCCAATCCAAATCCAAAGCTGGTTCTGTATTCATACTTTGATAGACATGGAAGTATCCGCTCTGTTTTAAATACAGAGCACTTCTGAAATGTCAAAATACATATCTGAATATCTAAATACAGGTACGACTGTGTATAAAACTAAAGTCTATTAGTATTGCAAATGTAACAAAGCATTTTTAACATGCATGGAGATAAAAGTTGAAGGTTGAACTCATATTTGCTTTAAAACTTTAAAGACAATAACATATAATACTTAGTAACTGAATCTAATCCAAGCCTGAATTCATTTTGGGGCTGTTTGGATTCAGGGAATTGGGTGGAAGTGAGGAAGTGGGAAGTGTCTTTTCTCATTTCAGCTGTTCATCCAAACACCGAAAAAGGAAAATGAAAAAAGTTCTTTTCCTTCTCTCTTTTCTTCTTTACACAACGTTTTCCTCACTTTCAGAGTGCTACAGTTAATTTTGTGGTCATATAAATCTCATTTGTAATAAGCTATAGCACAAAACAGTTAATTTTTTACTCATGTAAATCTCACTTGCATTCTAATTACAGTCTAATTTTTATTTTTCTTAATTAATTTTTAATTTAATATTATTTTGCGGTCAACTTTGTAGTCAACTTTTCCACTTTCATTTCCACATTACCATCCAAACACCGGAAAAAACATAACATTTTCCAAATCACACTTCCCAATAACATCCAAACACCAGAAAACTTACTAACCAATTCCCAAGTTCCAAAGGGAACTATTACCACTTCCCCACTTCTTCACTTCCTCACTTCCACCCTTAACCAAACAGGCCCTTTATGAAATATAGATAGAAAGTTCAATATTCAAACAATATCCATATCTGTATTTATATATGCCAGAAAAAACAAATCCAAATACAGTGATATCAATATCGGCTTTGCATCCTCTCTGTTTACACCCCAAATCAGAGGTGAACAAGGATGGGACATAAGAATTCACATTAAACACTAAGAATGTTACATGCTTGTGGTTGAAAACCTTGTGGAGCCCAGCACTTGTTTATAGTATTGTATTGTCATAATACTTTCAGTTCACAGCCTGATCCATATTTCTTGTTCATTTTACTGATATACGGAGGGGAAACACAAAACAATCTTACAATCACACTAATGGTGACATGTGTGTTAATTTAAAAATAAAAACCATGTAACATGGATGAGTTTTTACTCCATATATGTATAGTCTTTTATACCACAAAAATAGGATCAGATCATAATATGAAAAGAGAAAAACAATACACTATATGAGTTAATATGGTTAGGGCCAATGTCCTTGAGAGCTAAGCCAAGCAGTAAAAATTTGTCACCTTTGCTGGCCTAAATCCATCCCATGAATTCATTCTATCTATAATTAGCGAATACAAGCATGAGAGCATATTCCAACATGGAAACAAGGAGTTGTGCATAACAATGGACAAAGATCCAAACACAATGCAGAATTATAAATGTGTTTTTTTCAATCTAATATGTATACATTGAGCTTATATCTATTCCTAGAAGAGCCTCAAAAACATTACAAAGATTAATAGATTTTAATTAGTTCAAAACGGCAATCACAATTCATACTATGCAAATCATTAAGTAAATGGAGGTGGGCCCATTTCCAGCACCATCACCTTCACACTTGACACCTCAGCTCCTATTGTTACATTATTACGCATGCCCTAACCTTGAGCCTGACGCCTTCCCCTTCCAACTCCACCCAACCCAAAAAAAACTCCCCCTCCTACACCTCCCTCTCTTATAGCAACTCAATTGCCAACAGAAGCGGATTTAGAGGGGGGCTAGCAAGGGCCATGCCCCCCCCCCCCTAAGTCGGAATTATTTATGTTTGGCAGGTAGTGTTAATTAGGTTTCATTGATATTTCCTTGATATAACCCTTGGATATAGAAAATCCTCTTGATTGCTTCATATAATGACTATTATTTTCTTGTATATATCTTACATAATGTTACCAAATTGACTTTGTATTCTTAGTAACCTTCCAAAAATAGTTTCAAAATTTGTCTACTTTTGGTTAAAGTATAAACAAGCATTCAAAAAATAGAAACTACACTAGTTAAGACACTAAATAAGCAAATTACGCATATGAACTTTTGAATATTGACCCCCCCCCCCAAAAAAAAAGAATTATTTCCAGGTCCGCCTCTGAATCCCAACAACCCAACTTTAAATCTTCCCCTTCTTGGAATAAACGTTTCAGCCCCTTACAGAGTAGGCAGAGTCAACTCAGTGTCACCTCTGAGTGGCCTATCATTTTTTCGAAGAAAGAGATATCTAAGTACTCATATTCATAGAAAAAGACTTCAATGGGCTACACCTTGCTGGGTGAGCACCATGCCTTTGATTTCCTCCTAAATGTTGTCATTCAACTGGAGATGTGTAATGTGTCTAATACTAGTGACAAGTGCACACAACCCTAGAAAGGAGGAGTGTTACGTATACGAGATCAATTGGCTTAAGAGCCAAGCCGTTACACGTGAATGTCAGCTAGCTTCATGCAGGCTCGACCTTTGGTCATCCCAGCAAACATTATTCAAATAACCTAAAATAATCCTCACTAGATAAGATCCCTATTTAACATAGTTGGAAAAGTTTCTCTCTTAAGATCTCTTTTCTTAGAAACGATAAGATTTACCTCCCATGGTAAATAAGATTGATAATTAAAACATAGTCACAACTGCACTAGATAAAAAAAAAAATACCTCCATGTCCAACTTTCCAAACATTCTTTCCTCAAGTTTTACAGAATTCTCTAATGTCCAAGACTCCAAATTGCAGCCTACAATATTTTTCCATTCAAGAAAAGATGTTTATGTTCTTACCCCCCCCCCCCTCTAAAAAATATATATATATATAAGATCTATGTTTAAACCGAAGTTGGAAATACATCACATTGAACATCTTCAAATTTTCTGCATTCTATCCATCTTTGATGCAACATTCTTTGTGATTCTACTTTTCCATCTCAACTTTCCATTGTTCAAACCATTCTTCCATTATTTCAGTTATCTCTATCCAAAAGACATTGTTCCATGTGTATCTCATATTCAATAATTCCAATCTCCTTTTTATTTTTAGTTTTTTACTCTCACCTGTTGTACCTTTTGGTTCTAAATGACTCCTCTTCTACATTGTTAACACTAAGAGAACACTTGTATTGCAGTACTGACGGTATATGATAGCACCAATGTACATATGCAGCTCACAGGGAAAAGGAGATGTTCACATGGAATGAGTAGAGTTGATTAAGTAAGAAGGTTTTTCCACCCTGTACTTATTTTAATACTATACGGTGCCGTGTGGTTTTACTTATTTATTTGTTTTTTATGTTTCTCTTGCTTGATTTATAAGCTTAACATAATTGCATATGCGCATAAGGATTTAAAATGGCTACATATATATTTTTAATTTTCTATTTCTAACTAAGGTAAACTGAATTTAAATTAGAATTTGGATCCATAGTATTAATAAATCTTCATGATAAAACAAAAATGAAAAATGATTTTTTTAATATGTTAAAGACACTTTGTTAAATGAACTGTGGTTATAACCATCACGTCATTAGGATTTCTTCCTCTATAGTTTTGTATTTTTTTTTTCCCTTCTCCTTGCCTTTTTTTTTTTTTTTTTGGGGGGGGGGGGGGGGGGGGGGTTTGGGGGGTTGCGCGCGGGGAGGGGTCATGCATGCTTATTCCCATCATTAAAATTCAAAAGAAACCAAACAAATTTTTATATATTTGCATGAACTCCAATAATTTCCAATCTGAGGTGTATCAAGATGGAAAGAGACAAGAAAAAATACATACATAAGATATAAATTACACGTTCAGGTGATAAGAAAAGGATGAAATTACCTGGGTAGCATATGTTCGCTGGAAGGGACTCTTATCTGCATTAAGCTGGTCAAACAAGAACATGTGAGCAATATATGTTAGAGGCTAAAGAACAAACATACCTGAAAAAATTAAGTAAATTAAATAGGAACAAATAGAAAATAGTGAAGTCAATAATGTGTTCAAGGGACCTAATTAAGACTTAGACAATAATCAAAGAAAACAGAATCCAAGGAATTTCTGCAATAAAACTTAAACATAATCAAAACAACCAAAAATTTCAGAGCAATGCAAATCGTAAATTTCCACTAAAAAATATAAAAAAATAATAATTGTAGTGAACAACATAAGAAACTAGAAATTAGATAAATAAACAGACAAAAACCAACATAAAAATATCAAATTAAACTAAATCGCAAATAAACTACTACAAATTATTAATAAATAGCATCTCCATAACTATCAAGCAAACATAACTAAGGGTATATCTACTGGTATAAGCATATTTTTCTGTTAGAAATCCTAAAAAAAAAATTTGGGTAACCCACTGTGGACTTAACACTCCCAAAAGAGAATGCGTACTTAATCAGCAACACTACATACTTGTTTGCCCCAATAAACATTTGATTCCCTTTTCTACAGGACTCATAACAGCAGAGATGATGTGTCTGAAGACATATTGTTGCTTAATTTTTCTTTATTCTTCTTATGTACTGTATATTTTTATGATTAATTCTATTAATATTTCATTTGGTACATGTGCCCAATTAACATAACTGCAACAGACATGATGGTTGTTTAGTTATAAAACAGTAACCATCAAGATACGCGCCTAGACAGGCTTCATTGTATTCCACAAAAATAAGCAGTAAGCCAAAAACTTTTGTTTAGGTATATTCCATAAAGTATTCATCTAGATGCACACCTCGAGAATGGGCTTAGTTGACGTCGTAGAAAATAAGCAGCAAGCCAAAAACATTGCCAGTAACAAAGTAAAATATGAAATGGAGCGTGTGTCATGTATAACTTTCAAATGTTTATCCAAGACTTGAAGCATAAAATATCCTAAAATACTCAAGTGTGATATGTGAGTCAACACACATCCTAAAATACTTGTCAGATATTTGATGCACTCATACACACAGTTTTAAATATCGGCCGAGCCGGCCGAGGTATCGACCGATATCTCATTTTTTGCATGCTCCTGATACGATATGAGAAAATCGTTCATTCATATTGTTTACAGCAAAAAACGGACGATATTTGAAATATCGGCCGATAAATCGCCCGATATGAGTCGGCGAAATTGGCCGATATGAATTTATTTTAATTGGGTTTTTTTTTTGAACACATCAGCATTGAACCCAAACCCAATATGTCACCCGACTATATATGTGTTGTTAGGGGTGAGCATCGGTCAGTTCGGTTCGGTTTTTGCTAGTTTTTGCAAAACCGAACCGAACCGAATAGACTTAGTAACCGAACCGAACCGAATCAACTCAGTTCGGTTCGGTTTTTCGGTTTTTTCGGTTAGGTCAATATATTGCCATCATTTCTTATATTTTTTAACCACCATTATATTATCATCCTTTAATATTATAATCTCAAATATCCATTACCTAAATTAGAAATAAGAAAAAGATTCTAAGCTTATTGTGAATTGAAAATTTCATATTCTAAAACTTTTACACCGTATTTGAGCTCTTATATTAAACTCATATAATTATTACTAACTTTTAATGATAAGAATGAAAAAAAGAACTATATTAATATAAATATTATTCTCAATTGTGATGTTGTACTTAATATTGCTTTCACATATTCAACATAACAAAGACGGTATTACTAAAACTAATGAGATAAGCTTCCACCAGTTTTTATTATGAACTATATGATTCACTAAATTGAATTTGAGTAGGTTAATATATAGGGTAAGAAATTCGGTTCGGTTCGGTCTATTCGGTTTTAGAACACAAAACCGAAATTCGACCGAATTAGAGCGGTTCGGTTCGGTTCGGGTTCGGGTTTCGGTTTTTGGTCGGTTATTTCGGTTATAACCGAACTCTGCTCACCCCTATGTGTTGTTTGCATCGTTAGAGCTCGATAAAACTAGAGTTTTAATTTTCTCCTCCGTAAATTGACGACGACGACGCTTGATTTTCAGGTAAGTAGATTATACGACTAATCTTATATTTTTCAATTTCATAAAATAATTTATTTATTGCACGACCCACAACTGTGTACAAATGTACATAGTTTTTTTACCGTTTTTGCATGCATATTACATCATTTTTATTTCGTAGATGATATCTATGACGCTAAACTAACTTTTAATTATTAATATTACATTATATATAGTGTCCGATATAAACGGCCAATATGCACATGTATCCCCGATATCTCTCCCTTTATATGATATCCAATATGAAAAACCTCCATCCGATACGATTCCGATATCCGATATTTAGAACTTTGCTCATACACACCCAAAATAGTTAAGTCCGGTATTTGAATCAACACGCGCGTGTGCACGCACGTGCGGTACTTGAGTCTGATGGTTGAGTCTACACACACATACACACACTTTTTTTATATATTAGGATGCACAAAATGAGGCACACAAAAGTAGTAATACAAACCTCCTCATCTATGAGACCATTGGAATTTTAAGCCTTGTACCCAACTGAGAAGAAGACACACAGCCGGAGTGAATTAGGCAGTTATGATATAGAAGACTGCTTACGTTAGTTGCAGCAAGAACAAGATGTAGGGCAGTAAAGCTACCACTACCACGGTTCAAAGACTCGGCCGAGTCGGAGACGAGTCGGCCGAGTCGTATCCGTCTCGGCCCGCTCCGAGACGAGTCTGAATCACAAGTCGGTCGACTCAACTCAGAGGAGACCGACTCGGCCGCGAATCGGAGTTGACTCGGGCGACTCGGCCGATTCACGGGCGAATCGATCGTGACTCGGCCGAGTCGACTCCGATTCTCGGCCGAGTTGGCTCGAAACGTATATTCACCCGTGATGAACGGGTATAAAGAAAAAAAAGAAAAGCAAAAAGCTTGCCTCTCTCTTGCTCAGATCTGGAGATCGTTGTCGCTGCCCGATCGTCGCCGCTCAGATCTGGACTCCGCGGCCGCGCGATAACCGCCGGCCGCTCCTCCCAGCCCCAGGTGATGTTCCTCCCTCTCTCTGTCTCTTTCCCTCTCCCTCCCTCTGTTTCTCTCTCCCCCTCTCACTCGCTCTCTTTCTCTCCCTTTCCATCTCCCGTCTCTCTCTCTATCTCTCTCTTTCCCTTCCCCCTCCCTCTCTTTTCCTATTTTCGATCTCCCCCTCCCCCCTCCGAGATATAAGAGAAGCAGATAATGATGGTGGTGATAAAGATGTGAGAGTTTTATCCAGTTCTAGCAGTGATGATGGTGAAGATGGTGATGATAATGATGATAGTGATGACGGCGATGGCGGCAATGGTGATGATGACAATAATGAGGGCAACAATAGTACTAATGGAAGAACTTATAGTCTTGAATGTCATATGCAAATGTTGAATTTAAAATCAGGCCAACATTATGGTGTGACATATGTCCATAACTACAAATCACAACTTGAGAAATCTACGAGTACTAGTATCGATTTATCTACTTATCGCAGAGATGATTATGATGATAATTTTGTGCTTCATCGCAATTCAATGTGAAAATAACTACATTAGCATGTATTTCTGAATGTAGTTTGTGCAATTTACTATATTATGCCTGTATTTTGATATGTTTCTACCGACGACGCGTGTATTTATACTTTCGCTTTATATTTAGTGTGCTAGGTGATATATTTTGAACATGTGATATATGAATGTGGATGTTTACATTTTTTTAAGATTTGTCGTGATTTTTTCAGAATTTTTTGAGCTTTCTATGTTGCGTTTTGCGCGCATAGCCCGATACCGATCCGACTCGCTGAGACCGATCCGTCTCAGTGCCCGCCGAGTCGGCGTCCGAGACCGCGACTGTGAACCATGACCACTACTGCATAACCAATCCTATGGCTTTATTTTATATGGTTTTGTTCTTTTGTTCTTCTATTTACTCCAAAGCTAGGTTAATTTAATCGGTATTGAAGTCGTCCGACAGTTAATAGTTATTAGTATCGAAATCAGCCGAATCGGCCAAATCGTCTCGATGATATCAGAATCGGTAAAATAATTTTTAAAAAAAATCTGTAAAAAATATTGATAAGTAGAAGCACTTTGTCAATTTTTTAGAATAATTGATGAAATTTGAATCACATTTGGAAAAATCATTACAATACAAAGCAGTCGATGCAAATACATTACAATATATTACAATAAAATACAATACAGATAGTGCATCTACATGAATAATTCAAAAACAAATCAAGGAGATTGTATTCATGATAACAAATTATATTCATGGAAATGATTTTGTAACAAATTTTTGAAACTTTTTTCCAACAAATTCCCATTTTTGCAAATTAATCTAAAAACTAATTAGATTGTAGTTAACTATACTCATGGCAACCATTTCTAACCATTTTCTAACATTTCCTGATATTTATTAATTAATTATATTAATGAAAATGATTTTGTAACAAATTTTGAACCTTTTCTTCTATCAAATTCCCATTTTTGACAATTAATCTAGCAAATTAACAAATTAAACAATTTTAACATTTTTTTGACAAATATCTTTTTTCCTAAAACTTTTTAACATTTTCTTTGATAGTCTTTCTTGTGGTTTCAGCTTCGGTTTATTTAGTGTCAAATCCAAAATTTTTATGTGTGTGTGTTTTATTAAATATACATATATGTTTGTAAATTCTACATAGCTTAAAAGCAATTGAGAAATAAGAGATAGTATATACAATTTAATTGCCTTCAAGGACTTAAATAGAAAGTTGTAAGTTTGTAAGTCTAGTGGATTTAAATGGGTTTCGGATTTGAACCATTTAATTTAGAACTATTGTTATTCAATTTTAAGTAAATTGGATTTTTTTTTTATTATATACCCAAACCCATTTAACTTAAGAGTGAAGTATCATTTAACTTTAAGTAGATTAGTTTTCAGTTTTGAATACCCAAATGGAATTATCTTAAAATTGAACTTTTATTCGACTTTAGTTTAATTGGGTTTTGGTTTTCAACCCAGAACCTAAAAACCCAAACCCGGGCTAATCAAAACCCTAGCCAAGAGTTCCCAAACATTTTCATGCCCGCCACCATCAAAATTCGAAAGCATCATGTGATCAGATCTACAGGTCCCTCTCTGGCGCCCTCTCCCCGATCGATCTCTCTCTTTGATTGCTCTCTCATCAATCTCAGGCGTCTCTCTCTCACTGGTCAGCTATCTGAATCGGAATCAACCGATACCGGTCAGTATCCCGATTCCGACCGATTCTATTTTCCCTAGCTGATTCCAAGCCATCCCAGCCGAGTCCGACTTCTATAGCCCGATTTCATCTCGGGTCCGGCCCAACTGGTATCGGAATCGGCCAATTTCTCATTCCATGCTCCAGAGTCTTTTAGAACTAAGGTTTTATTTACATTCCAAAATCTATAAAGGCCCCCTCGGTGCAGCGCCTTGAGCATTAGAGGATTGAAGTTTGATTATTTTCTCTGTAATTTGCTAATTATTCTTAATAAAAGTTCACACTTTTTATTGTCCATCTTTTTTGGAAGTTTTTTAGAGAACTTCATGTGCGTTATTTTGATCCGCAGTCAACTCCCTTATATCTTCTACTTCAAAAGCGCATCAGAAGTCACAACGAGCATGCAACTTAACTCTGGTCTTTCCAGCAACAACATTGGCTTTCATGTTTCAAAATAATTTGACACCAACACAAGGCCACCATTCTACTTCAAAGGACTTACTGCACCAGCAATTTTATTCTGCAGACAACCCCAATCATAGATCATGAAGCTTTATCGGCTCTCCCTTCTAGTCAATGCGTCTCCTGACAGCTTTTATTCGATTGTAAATTGATATGGTGCCCATGAATCAGAATAAGCATTAGCTTTGTACCAGCCGCTCTGATGCTTCCAGTTCAGTATAATACATGGTTCACAGTCGCGGTCTCGGCCACCGACTCGGCGGGCACTGAGACAGATCGGTCTCGGCGACTCGGATAGGTATCGGGCGATACGCGCAAAACGCTATAGAGAAAGCTCAAAAAATTCTGAAAAAATCAAGACAAATTTTAAAAAAATGTAGACACTCACATTCATGTATCACATGTCCAAAATATATCACATAGCATACTAAACATAAAGCGAAAGTATAAATACACGCGTCGTCGGTAGAAGCATATCAAAATACATACACAATAGAGTAAATTACACAAACTACATTCATAAATACATGCTAATGTAGTTATTTTCACATTATATTGCGATGAGGCACAAAATCATCATCATAATGCCGAGTCGAACGAGTCAACTCTGATTCTCGGCCGAGTTGGCCTCCTCTGAGTTGAGCCGACCGACTCGTGACTCGGACTCGTCTCAGAGAGGGCCGAGACGGATACGACTCGGCCGACTCGTCTGCGACTCGGCCGAGTCTTTGAACCATGGTATAATATGGCAGTCACTCAAGTTGAGACTGCTTATAATGACCATCACCTAGCACATCGATTGGAGAAGCACAATCGCCGGCCTCACAAAATTCTTTATCCTCTCCTCCGCCAGCATACAAATGATCATTCTGAACCTAATGGGTCAGTCAAATGCTTCAATTTCCAACAGATGTGCTAAATTTCTTGAAATTGCCTCAAAAGAGTCTATCTGGTAGAAACAGGAGGAGAAAGCCACTCAGGTGCTTCCTAGGCTCCTAGCAATCCTCCATCAAAATACAAGAACAAAATCTGGAACCGAACCAATACAGAAACAATAGCAAGATGCAAAGGTTAAGATGCTCGTAGTGAACCAATACAAGGATGGTCTCAGAGAGCTACATATATAAGGAGATGAACAGTGGTGGTAACTTCACAGATGACTAATTCGTTAGGAGACTAGATCCATTGTTACTAGATCCATCGTCCAGTTTATCATTAACCTTGAACCCCACTAAATTCGTCAAGAATACCGCAAACCCCGTGAGATCATGTCTATAGAAAAGAGTGGGGAAAAAAAAAATTCCAACCCAATCATCGAGTAGATACCAATCACAAAACCGTCAAAACCATAATGAGTAAATTATCATTAAAAAAACCATAAATTTCTTCTCGAAAAACCACAGATAGAAAAATAAAATCAAAAGAAATAGAATCATGGCGGCATCTGGTCTAAAAATGTCTTCATGTGGGATGAATAGATCACAGAAGTAGGAGAAGGGAGCAGTACATTGATCCAATTCAGCAAATATCCTAATATAATAACAAAACGAGATCGAATCTAGGGTTTGATCAAAACAGAAAGGGGAATTAGGTTAAAAGATTACGTCTTTGAATTGGAGGAGGCCGAGCTCGCCGAGGTAGGAGAGGGTGACGTGAGCAGACTCCATGGGGATGATGATCTGGACCAGCTGCATCGCCTCGGACCGGAACAGATCCATCGTCGGGCAGCAGCCGCCGCCGCTGCTGAGATTGGCATAATCCCCCATCGCCTCCTTGCGACCTTATCTTCCTCTCTCCGATCGATCTCAAAATTAGGAACTAAAAAAAATCTCTTTTTTTCTCCTAATTCTTTTGCTCGAACAAGCCCCAACGGACGAGCGGGGCTGTGTCGATTCTCAATCTCGCTCTCTGCGGGCCTTGTCTTCCCTGCCCCGGATAATAATGTGATCGGGGGCGGAGAAGATTCGATGAGAACTAATGATCGGGGATTGATATTTTCACCCCCCAATAATTTTACGGTGTTAGGAATTTTATATTTAACCCCTAAAGCTACCGTATTTCGTAAACGAGCTACTCTTTTTATGTTACGGCTGTAAACCTGTAAGTTCGCGCGTGGACGGTAAAGTATAATCATGTTTAAAACGATAAACAAGACTCCGGTGCGTTCTTTGTAGGATGTTTTTTGCCTGGGGACTGCCGAAATTTTCTTTTATTTTAATAGGTAATATTTTATATCAACACTGAATTTTTTTTTGTTGAGAAGTTTGCGCCTTGGTGAATAGATCACCTAACTGAGCTCCTGAAGAAATGTAAGGAAGAGTGGTCTTGCCATTCTCATAATCCTAGAGAGTAATATATCTGTTGATTTCAATACGATTGGTGCGATCATGAAAGACGGGATTGGAGGTGATCACAATGGCACTCTTGTTATCACAATGCATGGGAATAGGTGTACTAGCAGAGACATCTATATCACGGAGGAAGTCGCGTAACCATCGAAGCTTTAAGGCAATATCAGCCATAGCGCGATATTTAACCTCAGTACTCGAAAGAGAGACAACATCCTAGCACTTACTATGCCCAAAAATGATAGAGGAGTCCAGAAAATACAGAAGCATGTGATGGAGCAATGTGTGCTAGGATCATCAGCCCATCCAGCATCAGAATAAGCCTAAAGAGAAAGTGATGAATCAAAACTATATAACAATGCTCGAAAAATAGTGCCTCGGAGATAACGAGGCACACGAAGTAATGCCGCATAATGAGCTGAGGTGGGAGCACTAACGGATTGACCGAGAACATGAACACCCTGAAAAATATTTGGGTGAGTAGCAGAAAGATGTATGAGATAACCTACCAGTTCTCTACATCACGCAAGTTGTGGTAATGGAGTACCATCATCATCTCTGAGTTTGAAATGAAGTTCCATTGGTATGGAAATGAGAGCGGATAGAGAAACAGTAAGATTACTCAGGATGGCACGATCAAGAATGTCAGCACTGTACTTCTGTTGAGACAGAAGATAGCCACGAGAAAAGTAGGCAACCTCAATGTCAATAAAATAGAGTAGAAATCCCAAATCCTTCATTTCAACTCGGACTGAAGATGCTGCTTCAGAGACACAATAGCGACAGGATCACTCCCAGTAAAAATCATGTCATGAATATATAAAATGAGAACACAATACCCTGGGAGTGGAGCACTGAAACTTCACCTGATCACAGTTGAACGAGAGCGAGGAGGCCTAGATTGAGGAGAGGAACGTCGACTGGTTACTTGGATCATTGCCTATGACAGGGAAGAGCGCGAGGGGATCAGGGAGGAGCGCGAGGAGCTGGTCGCCTGGATCATCGCCTGGATAAGGGACGAGTGCGAGGAGGCCTGATCGCCTGGTAGGGATTTGCCTGGCCACTGGATCACCGACCGCTCGATTGAGATAGCGGAGGAGGACCACGACACCAGAGGAGGAAGACAGCCGTGCTAGTTAGGGCCAGGGCGACACTTCAGATCGCGATCTGATCCGATCGATGATGATCTGATCTGATCGGTGATGCTTCGTAGAGGGTGGTGCTTCAAGGACAAGATTGAGAATGGAGAGAGAGACGGCTGGGTTAGGGTTTTTGGAATAGGCTCTGATATTACGATAATTTGGAGAAGACACATTTTTGTATATTTCACTAAGCAATTACATAAATATATATACAAATGTATAGAGGAAAATAAGGCAACCATACACGTCCAGATACAATTTATCATATATGTATATATATGTATGTTAACATTAACAAAGATTTCAAGTGTGGATTAGAAAAACCCTTCTTAATTTAACCTATTCTTCAGGTTTTAGTATTTTGTTATACTGTTCAAAAAAAAATCCAAATTTCTTTTAAAAACCCTCTATCAGTATTGTTGTAATAACTAAGGATTAAAATGAGTCACGAAATATAAAATATTAACTATAATTTTCACCATAATCTCAATTTTTAAATATAACGACAAAGAATTTAAAATATTGCAAATATCGCTACAGAAAAGCCTACATTTTAACCAAAGATCTTGACTTATGGAATATATTCCCTAACTAATGAAAGATAATTTCTTTAAGATCATTCACCTTCCTTTGTTTTTTTTTCTTTAACTAATCAAATTAGTTTCTTTTTTATAGGAGACTTGATATGAGGCTTTTTTTTTTTTATAAGGTTCATTTCCTCCAATGTGGGATCCCCATTTTTTCTCTTTTGATATTTCTCCTTTTTTCTAATCTTCCTCCACTCTCATGCTGTAATTAGTGAAATCTATCAGGCTTGAGAGCAAGTAGTTACAGTTATACCCTCCTGCAAGCAGGCAAAATTGAAAGGAAAGAGAGAGCATACATAAGTTGAAAGATAACGAATGTCGGAGCTTTTAATGCTGCAAAAAATATTAGAGAGAAAAATAGGAAAAAAAATTCTCTATGTAAATGTCAATCACCAATTTGGTATTTTACAGTACGTCTCATCTAAAGAAATCCCCAATATTTTTCGTAAAAACAATCAAGTCTTAAACTTGGTAAATTTTTAGTGTCATTTTATACAGAAAATGATTGAGGTATTATTCCAATGGGCATTTCGCCGTACACCACTATGTCAAATCTTAATTAAGAAAAAAAAAACTCAACTTCATAATTTTGTTCGTTTCAGCCACTTCTTTGCTTAGACAAATCATGTGCGTTCATATGTCGAGCGCAGAAGTGTTCTTTAGTGGCGAAACACCAAAATACCTGCATTAATCACTTCGAAAAGGCGGACCGCTTCAAAAATACTGACTGCTGGTATATATATATATATATATATATATATATATATATATATATATATATATATATATATATATATATATATAAGACTGCGATCATTATCACAGTCCTTAAAAAAAAACATATTTTTTAGGATTGTGACCATGATCGTAGCCTTCATAAAGACTCAATATAGGACATTTTTTGAATACAACGATCATGTTCGCAGTTCTCATAAAGAGTACCGCGATTATGGTCGCAGTTCTATAAAGGCTCAGAAATTTGACATTTTTGTTCTCATGGTCGCAATCCTCACAAAATACCCTATTTTTGAGTTTCAGTCGCAGTCCTCACAAAATACCTTATTTTTGAGTTTTTGTGAGAATTGCGATCATGGTCGCAATCATCTTTATTAGGACCGCGATCATGATCGCAATCTTCACAAACTATCCTAATTCTAAGTCAGTCCTCATAGAGGGCTGCGATCATAAGTCGCAATCCTCATATCAGCACGTCATCATTATTAGACCCATGCCCACTGACATCAAAGAATCTCTAATGCTTTTCAGATATAAACACAAATAAAACTCATCGCAAACTCGAACAAATAAGTTATGCAAAAAGGTCGATCGAAAGAAATTTCATTCGCGAATTACTGTGCGTTGGGGTCAATGCTGAAGGGATAGCAACAACCACGATGGTGGAGAAGGGTAAAAGAGAAAATGAAAATATATAAATAAGTGGTGGGTGGGAGAAATCAATTTATGCTGACGTGGATGAGGTTGTAGCGAATCAAATTATGACGAGTTTTTTTTTTTTCTAATTATGAAATAAAGTATGAGGTTGTACCGCAGAGTCCCTTATTCAATATCCGGATCCTAAATCTTAAATCTTGCCCTATTTTCTCAAAAAGAAAGTAATATATTTTTAATGTTATTGAAATCCATGCATATGGCCCTAGGTTTTAGCCCAAAGTAAAATGGCACTTAATTTTAGGTCAAGGTGGGAGAAACTAGCATTTTTAATTTCTATACATCAATATGAAATTAGGTTAAATCACAAATCATTATTCTTTCTCATGGATTTTTTTTCTTTTTTTCAAGAAATGCTTGTAGGTTTACATCACAATCTGAAGTGGGAAAAGAAACACTAACATAACGGAGGAAAGAAACTCTCATAAGAGTGAATGAAACACATCATGCACCAGAGGTAGATCACATCTCGTTAATCAAATCCCGCTTGCACCAGGGCTTCGACCTATATTGCAAAAAAAAAAAAAAGATCAAATCATGAATAAAAACTCTTACAAAATTATCCTAGTTATTAATCTAAATTGTTCCACTAAAGGTTCAAGTTTTAGTAAATATAATTAAAAATTCCAAGTGCTACTCCAAGTCCCTAGTAAATTCAACTAAAAAAAAAAAAAATCAAAGGCCTAGTCCAAATTCTAGTAAATCTAACTAAAATGTCCAAGACCTAATCTGAATCTTAGTGCAATTCAAGAGCGAGTCCGAGTCTCAACCGAGAAATTCCAAACCAATAACACTCCCCTCAAACGAAATTTCATTAACACGATCATTTTCGTAACGTGCGCTATCTTCTTTTCTTTTAGGGGCTGTTTGGTTAGGGGTAGAAGTGAGGAAGTGAGAAAGTGAGGAAGTAGTAATAGTTCCCTTTGAAACTTGGGAATTGGTTTGTGAGTTTTTCAATGTTTGAATGTTGTTGGGAAGTGTGATTTGAAAAATGTTATGTAATTCTGATGTTTGGATGGTGAGTGACAGTGAAAGCAAAAAAGTTGACCACAAAGTTAACCACAAAATAAAATTAAAATTAAAATTAATTAAGAAAAATAATAGTTAGATTGTAATTAGAATGCAAGTGAGATTTATATGATCACAACATTAACTGTTTTGAGCTATAACTTATTACAAATGTTACATGACCACAAAATTAACTGTAGCACCCTGAAAATGAGGAAGTAATTTGATAAAAGAGAAAAAAGAAAAAGAAAAAAGATTTTCTCATTTTTCTTTTTTGATATTCGAATAGATAAGAAAATGAGCAATTATATTTTTTCATTTCCTTACTTCCGCCTACTACCTCGTAGCCAACCATGGCCCAGGGCAAAAGGCTCAGAGGGGGAGGACTCCACGGAAAGTGCATCTATTTAAATGAGGCGTGCATTTATAATTTCACGGATAAGGAAGAGGACGAGTGGCTACTCCGTTTGACATGCGGCTAGACTTTCTTTGGGCCTCGTGGCACTAATGGGCCAATCAATTCGGGTTTTTGGTGTTGGTGGACCCAGAAAAAATTCGACCAAAACAATAAAATAATGCGTTAAAAAAAAGAAAAAAAAAGGATAAAGAAAAGGAAAATGACGACGACGTTTCTGGCTCCCGAAGAGTCGCGTGCCCGCGCCACATGTTGCATGCGACAGATCGACAGAGATGTAGCCAGAATCTCAGATTCCCCCCTAACAAAAAAAAAAATCAAATTCAGCTGATCTCAGTTAAGTTTCAGAACTTGTGTGTTAGGCCCAATTCTGAGAATTTTGATCTTAGGTTCTACTTTTCCAATAGATTTATAAAAAATCAAAAGAATTACTTGTTAGGGTTTGAATTTTTGGCTAAAACGGGAAGGGCTGCGATTTCAAAAGTGACTCAATTCTTTGAATTAGACAAAAGGAAAAAAGGGAAAAGAAAAAAGAGGTCTTTCATTTTTTTTATTTTTCTCTTAATCCAGATCAATTAGCCTTTTGGGTAAAAATCAATGACTTGTGGTTGTTGCAACAGTAAGAAATTTTATACTCAGAAAACCAGTACAATCCGGTGGTTCTTCAACCAAAATTAAATTCAATAGATTTTAAGCACCAAAAAATTCAAATATGCTTGGCATTGCTAGTAGATCTGTTGCAGTTTGGGTTTGATTAATTTTTTTCCCTATCAAACATATTTGAATTTTTTGGTGGGCGCGACATTATTTGTCTACCAAGTAAAAATTAATATTTGTGGACATAATATTATTTTTTTCTCTTATCGTATTATATTTATGGTCGCACTGAAATCTTATTACATTTATGTTCACACTAAAAAAATATCTTGTGTCGTCACTGACTGCACGTGACAGACGGTCGGGTTAAGCAAGGTTTTAACATTTTTAGATCCACTTTAGACACATCGAGTAGGCTTTGAGTGATTTGGAGCTGCGATTGGGTTTTGCGATTCGACTTGTGGGTCAAGTTTTTTTTTTACATATAAGGTGGGTAGGCTAAACGAGTTATATAACTGTTTAGTTATACAGAAGAAAAGAACTACGGATACATTCAAGGGCCTATTCGGCTACTGTAAGTAGCCGTAAGTTGTTAGTCGTAAGTGGTAAACTCTTTTACAGTTGTAAGTGAATTTTACGATAGTAAGTTTTTAGCGCTTGGAATCTGAAATTGTAAGTGAGAAAGTATATTATATTTTACGATATTTAGTTGGTAATGTGTAAGTCGTAAGTAGAAAAATTGACCACAAAATTAACTATTTAGTAATTTAAACAAATTAAATATTAAAACAGTAAAATTATAAAATATTAAAAAATATTTAAAAATATAAATATGAAAATTAAATTTTAAAAAATTAAATATTAAAATAGTAAATATAAAAAATATTAAATTTTAAAAATACTAAAATTTTAATATTAAAATAATAAAAAACATAACATTAGTAAAACATTAATAATAATCTAAGATTAATTATTAAAATATTAAATATAGTGATCAATATTAAATATTATTAAATTCAATAATTAAAATATAAGATTTTAAAATTAAAAAGTTTAATTTAATTTTAAAATATTTGTTAATTTTATATTAAATATTACTAATCTAGTAATTAAAAAAGATTCTAATAATAAAAATTATTAGAATAGTTAATAAAAACTTTAATCTATTAATCAGATTTAATCTAATAAATAAAAAAGATTTCTTATAATTTAAAAAATTACTAAAAATTAAAAAAATATTAATATAATTACAATTAACTGTCTGCAATACAGATTTGCATGCCCACAAGATTAACTGTCTGTGCTGCAAGTGAGTTGTAAGTAAAATTTGTATTACCACAAAATTAACTGTTTAGACTGCAAGTATATTTTACGACTCACGACTCTAAACAAACATGAATTTGCTACAAGTGTATTTTATCAATTACGAGCCAATTACATAAAACAAAAACTCCCCAAACCGAATGGATACAAGTATCACTATATTTCTTTTGCTTTCCACTACTTGATGCATGGGTTACACCACCTTTACAAGGACATCCCGAGCTTGTCTTTTTTCTTACATACAAAAACATTTATAAGAACATTTCACATTGTGCCATATTTAATGTACTTGAAATATATATTTTATATGTGAGCGAAGCGTATTCTCAAATATGAGATCAAATATCCTATATAATTTTCCTCTTTCTATTTCCTTATCCGTGCTTTAAAACTTTAAATGGATTTCCTATCCATATTCATAGAAGGAATGGGAGACTGGTTTATCCGTCAAAATCCCTAGAATTCGACAGTTTCAAATTTAAAATCTTGAAGTATTTCAAGAACCTTCGAATATTTCTATGACCCCAAAGTAAATCATTCTAGAAAAATTATCACAACTAAATTAATATTTTCTTTTGCTAGTGGTTTTAGTGTCTTCAAGCCTATGGACTCAATCACGGTTCGGGTTCGAACCGGCGAACCGAATCAGAACCGTGGAACAAAATTGGAATAGGAGTTGGCCGCCTATTCTCTGGATCCAGTTCTAGTTCTGTTTTTTAAGAAAGGAACCACCAGTTCTGATTCTTGAACTAATTTTTTTTTTGGCCCTTAGGCCCGGCCAGCCTAGGACCTGGCCAGCTGGGGCAAGGCCTGGCTCACCCCTAGCCGGCCCACCTAGGGCCTGGCCAAAAGCTGAAAAAAATGTACCGGCCTGAAATCAGAACCGCCTAGCCCCTAGTCCGATTTCGATTCCTTGTATGGAGGAACCGGAAAACGCCAATTCCGAAATCACGATTGAGTCTACCCATAAGTAACTCATGAAGTCATCTGATACACCGAAATGCTTAGACACAAATCACAATAACAGAAGTACTCTTTAATCTGATTATAGCTAGACATAAGATTCACGTAAAGAGTCCTCTCGTAGTCAGTCAAAAAGGAGAAAGAAAATACGTTAAAAAGGTCAATCATTAATTGAAGTTCAACTGGATGCCAGATTGTGGCTACATCTGATGAGTTGACGCAGGAAAATTATTCAGGTAACCAAAATATGTATAAATTTATCATTGGATACGAAATTTTTTTTATACCTATGATAATTCATAATTCAGCACAACTTTTTTAACACTAAACTAATTGTTTTTTATGTTTTATGCACTTAAATATTATTAGGTGCAAGATACGATCTGACAACTAATCAATATCACCGATCTAATTGGTCAGGTCGGTGAATATCATATGAGAGGTTTTTCGTTCAGTAGAACGTTTCTTAATTACAGAACCACATTTCAAATACCTTCTTTGGTTAAACACCAAATAGACTAGTATTAGTCAGTCTCAATATATTGTAATATTTATAAACATAAATATTTCAGTATAACCCTTTTATAAAGAATGTTAATTCACTTATACAACAATTAAAGTGAGGTACGCATGTAGCGAATCTCCTTAAGACAATTACGTCCCCCTCTTCGGTGCTAACAGGTTACTGGACGCTGGTCTCCCAAGATACAACGCTCTTTCACGGTATTTGGATAGTACTACCAAATCACCGTACGGTCGAACCGTAGTTAATCAATTCTTTCACATGATTTCAATGCAGCAGGACGAAGACAAATTTCAGAGAGAATATCTATCTTAACTTTGGAGGATTATTCACTGTAGAGAAAGGAGCGAGAGAAGAATTAATATCTTAGGAAGACAGAGCCTCAGACAACAATTCTATTTAAGATTTGTTGAATTTTCTAAGAAATCTATTTAAGAATCTGTTGAATTCTGTAAGGACGAAGAGAAGATGTTTTTGCTTTCGCTGTGCAGAACCTGAAAAACACCTAGAGGGGGGGTGAATAGGTGTTAATGCTAATCTAGAAGCTAAATGCGGAAGCTAAAACAAATATTGCAACACACTTAATACAACCAACAAGTGTAGCCGAATTCCCCGTGAAGGGCTCTGGACTAACTCCTCTTGATTCCCCTAAATATGGGTTGAGGTGCTATATGAAGCTCTTGTGGTTAAGTATAAGTGAGACACACACAAACAAGCCAAGCATATAAGGATGATGAGCAATATAAAATAATGCAAGGTACAAATGCAAGCAATAAGAATGATATGTATGACAAAAAGAATGATGCTATGCACAACACAAATAAAGAGAGAGAGAATTGAGAGACAATGGATCAAACACAAAGACAAGATATGTTTCGAGCCCCTAGCTCTACATCCCCGCCTTCACCACCGTGAAGGAGTTCCAATCCACTAAAGGAGTACCGAACTCCTCTCTCAACCGTACAATGCCACCGAGGCAATACAACCACAAATTCACCTCTATCGAAGATGGATAAGGCCCGTAGCAAACAACCAGACTCCACCTCACACTAGAGGGAGCAAACCACAAGCCTCAACCTCTACCAAAGAGGGAGCAAACACCAACCCAATACAACAACCTCAACCTCTACCAAAGAGGAAGCAACACAAGAAATCAAGGGTTTACAACAAGTGGTATGTCTCAACCACAAACCTCTTTCCTTTTTCCACAAACAAAGATCCTAAATAGAATAGGATAGATGATATCTCAAGTGTGGAAAAAAACTAAGTGTTTTGATCAAAGAAATACTCTTGGGAAAATACCAAATAGATATTGAAATGAAGAACAATAAACCAATTTCCCAAAAACCTATTTTCTTTGAAAATAACAAAACACTTAAAACAAACAAAATGAATCTTTTTGCTCTTTAAACTCTTTTGAAAACTTCTTTTTAAAACTAGAGAATGGGAAAAAAATAGCTCAGAAAAACTTAGCCAAAATCCCAAAGAAATGGGGTTTATATAGGCCAAACAGAAAACTAGCCGTTAGGCTAATCTGGCAGCCTGACAGGCCTGCGGTCGACCGGCCCGGTCAACCGCCAACGGTCAGAAATATGACCGTTGGGCAATCCCGGTCGACTGCCCGGCCGACCGCCCAGATACAGAGAGCAGACTTCTCTGTTCCGATCGACCGCTCGGTCGACCGCCCAGATACAGAGAGCAAGGCTCTCTGATCCGGTCGGCCGACCGGCCCACTGTGCCAGCAGACGTACACAGGTCTGTGCACGTCGGTCGACCGGCATGGCCTGTCAGCACAGTTCTGGGTCAGAAACTGGGTCAGAAAAACATGTTAAAATTCTTTAATAAATCTTGTAAAATCTTCTAAAAATACCCAAAAATAGTTTTATCATTTTGCATTGATATATAAACTTGTGATAAAAATTTCAACTCAAATATCAAGCAATTTGAACTATTTTTGTGTCTTATCATTTTTGCCAAAAACCAAAACTTGTATTTTATCAAACTTGACTTTTTCAACACATGAATAGGAAAATCAAAATAAGTTTGTATAGGAAGTTTAAGCATGCATGTATAACTAGAATATATCTACTATACATATAAACCATTTAAACTTGTTTTGATCAATCTATTCATGAAAACAAATATCGGTTAAACTAAAAACCGAAAAACCAATATCCAAACATAAAATTGTGTGTGTTGTGCACTTGAGCATATCAACTATACTAAGCTTTACAAATAGATCTAAAACACACTAAACTAAAGTAGGATACCTAAGTTTTCTTGATGATCTTCATCTTCAAGTAGACTCGATCCCAAACGTGATCCTTCGAGTGCAAAGGTATGATCTTGATGCTCGGGCACGGGAATCACCAAGTGAAGGCTTCCAAACTCCTCTTTTTGAAGCAATCACCAACTAATATATTGTTACATAATCTGAAATTAAAATCACAAGATTATTAGTAAACATAACTACATGAGTTAATCATCATCAAAACTAGAGAGGAAGGCCTCCGGGCCAACAGAACCGGCCAGGGACAGTTGGATAGTTGCGACGGTTCTTGCATGAGCCATTGCAACTGTTTCAGATAGGAACCGCTGTAGTGGTTCCTTCTAATCGTTGCAGCGCAACGGGTCAGGTCGAGACCCGCTGTAGCACCAAACTCGTGTGGCCCGGTTCAAAAAGAATCAGGCCAGGTTGCACCCACGCTAGCACCTGTGACCCATGACCCCAGCCCCGGCGCCGGCGCCAGCGCGCGGGGACATGGTTTCCCCCAATCGCGCACGAAACCTCCAAGTACCCAAAGGGCACGCCCTTTGTTCCCATTTCCCTTTATTTATACACTTCAATTATTCATCCGATATCTAATGTGGGACTAAATGCTTTTAGCTACCTTTAGTCCCTTTTAGCTTTTGAATTAGGCAAATTTTAGACTTGAGTATCTCATTCATTCTAAAGCGGAATTGAACATGTAAATATACCACATTCATCCCCAATGGAAAGAGAACATATTCCAACCATTATCCAATTGATTCTATCAACGGATCTCGCCTTAATTCAGCTCAACGATTCATATTTTAATTCTTTATTTTTTTCTAACAATCCCCCATAATGAATGAAGATTCAAAAGAATTGACACACAAAGAGACTAACTCACTCTATAGTGAAAGATACTTTAGAAAAGAAACTGCATTTGGATAGGTAAATTAGGTCTTAAACCTTTCATAGCGAAAGTTTTATCAGACTTATTGGCTAATCAATAAACTAAGTCTTGCAATGTCAGCCGTTATTGCAAGCCAAGTCAACAAGCTTCACACAGTAACTTTTTAAAATTAACTTTGGTTCTCGATTGTGTCCATTTTGACCCTAGACATTCTTAGTTTCAGAGAGTATCTTTAGTGAATAACAACCTCTATTGAGATTCCAAAGAGCCGACCCAGCTCTATACTTACATAGTTAATCATTCTATTAAGAGTAGTCTACTCTATCACACTTGTTTTAATTACAAGATATAGGCATTATTAAAAGCATTAAGCTTATCCTTTATCCACTTGTAAAAAACACTTAGGTACACCATACTAATAAATTAGAGTTAAGCTCTTAAGTGCTTACTCGCAGAGTCAATCATAACTAGTTTTTTCTCTTGAGCTTAGTCCGTGAGATCTCCAGTCGCTAAGTGAGGTTTCCATTAAGCTGACTCGATAAGGTTAGGTTTTTAAGCTCATTCCCCTTGATGCGCAGTTTATACGCTCTCCACTTAAACTTTTGGTAAACGAATCCGCTAAATTATCTTTTGATGATACAAAGTCAATATAGATAATTTCATTTGAGACCAACTGCTTAACAGTATTATGTTTACAACGAATATGTTTAGACTTGCCGTTATATATAAATTTTGTGGCCTAGATATCGCTGCTTGATTATCGCAGTGAATGCATATTGCGGGCACTGGCTTTTACCATAATGGTATATCTTCCAAAAATTATCGAAGTCATTCTGCTTCTTCTCCAGTCTTGTCTAAGGTTGTGAATTCTGATTCCATTGTGAAACAGGTAATACATGCTTATTTGGAAGATTTTCAAGATACCACTGCTCCTCCAAGAGTAAATATGTATCCGCTAGTTGATTTTGATTCCTTAAAATCTGCAATCCAATTAGCATCGTTGTATCCTTCAAGTACAGGTGGATACTGTTCATTTCTCAAGGCATATTCCTTGGTATGTGATACATAACCTAATACTCGTAGTAAAGCAGTCCAATGATCATCACTAGGGTTACTAATGTATCTGCTTAATTTGCTTACAACATAAGCAATATCGGGTCTAATGCAATTCATTAAATACATTACTTCTGATAATTTAAGAATACTCTAACTGTCGTACTCCAGTTCCTGTATTCTTGCGAAGGTGAATGTGTGGGAGAAAGAGATTTGTATTCTCTTTTATTCCTTGATCCTTGAATCTTTCTGTCATCTTATCCACGTAGTGAGATTGAGATAGACTAATTCTATAGGTGTTCTAGTGATTTTAGTTTCTAAAATTATATCAGCAACCCCCAGATCCTTCATATCAAAATTGTTGAATAACATTCTTTTAGTGGACATAATAACTTTAATATTAGTCTCAAGTATCAGCATGTCATCTACATATAGACAAACAATGATACATGCATTTTCAACTGTTTTAGTGTATACATACTTATCACATTCATGGATAGTGAAACCATCTTTGATCATGACACTATCGAATTTCTCATGCCATTGTTTTGGAACCTGTTTTAGACCGTATAAGGATTTTACCAATTTACACACTTTGTATTCTTAGCCCTTGAATATAAATCCTTCAGGTTGCTCTATATATGGTTTTTCATTTAATTCACCATTTAAGGTTGTAGTCTTGACATCCATTTGATGGATATCTAAATTGTGAATACTGCAATCACAATTAATGTCCGAATGGAAGTTATTCTTATTACTGGTGAATAAGTATCGAAGTAGTCAAGCCCTTCCTTTTCTCGATAACGCTTGGCTACTAATCTAGTCTTGTACTAATCGATAGATCTATCGGGTTTTAATTTTTTCACTTACTCCCAATTGGTTTACTGTCAGGAGGCAAGTTGGCTAATTCCCAAGTATGATTGTTTAAGACGGATTCTATATCGCTATTTATAACTTCTTTCCACATTTGTACTTCTGGGGTTGACATAGCCTCTTTAAGTGTTTGAGGCTCGCTTTCAATAGCATATGCTATGAGATCCGGACCAAAAGATTTTTAGATTCTTAATTTCTAACTCCTTGGTTTCACTTTCGCATACCAATTGGTTCCTTGGAGCTTTTGTCCCTGAACGCTATATCGTGTGTTCTTTTCCCAGAAGTCTTCTCTTCTTCCCGATTATATGGAAAGATGTCTTCAAAGAACACATCATCTCTATATTTGATAATCATGTTTATGTGGATATCTGGTATTCTGATTTATGTACCAGAAATCTATAAGCACTGTCATTCAAGGCATAACCTATGAATATGCAGTCCATTGTTTTTGCTGCCAAGCTAGTCTTTAAGCAGAGGTGTTAGAACCTTTGCAAGGCCCTCCCACATTTTGAGGTAATGGTAGGAAGGTGCCCTTCTATGCCATAACTCAAATGGTATAAGACCAAGATTCTTGTGGGGTACTCTATTTAAAATATAATTTGTAGTTAACAGAGCTTCTCCCGACAAGTTCTGTGGAGCTCCAGAACTTATGAGTATAGAATTGACCATCTATTTCAAAATTTTGTTCTTCCGTTAGCAATCCCATTTTGTTGAGGAGCATATGGTGTTATAGTTTGATGAATTATACCAAATTTAGCACATAGCTCACTAAATTCATTTGATTTATATTCTCCGCCTCGATCGGATTTCAGAATCTTTATATTCTTGTTAAGTTGATTCTTAACTTCAACTTTATATGTTAGAAACATATTCATTGCCTCATCCTTACTGTTTAAAAGATATAGATAACAGTATCTTGTACAATCATCAATAAAAATAATAAAATACTTTTTCTTGTTGGTGCAAATTTCAAATCACACAAGTCGCTATGAATTAACCCTACAAGTTCTGTATTTCGATCAATTGAGTGAAATGAACTTTTTGCGAACTCGGTTTCAATACAAATCTCACATTTGCGAATTTCTTTCAAGTTGAGTTTAGGAATATATCCTAAATTAGACAAGTTTTGCAAAGACTTGTAATTTACACGTCCTAATCTAGCATGCCACAAAATAGGAGACTCAAACAAATAAACAAAATATTTTCCTTTATCTATGAGCTTTGAGTACATATATACAGACCTTTTGTCCACTACAACAACATTGGCCGCCATCAACAAGATAACACTTACCCACATACATCCCATCCTTAGTAAGTACAAACTTATCTGATTCGAAAACCATTCTAAAGCCTTTCTTACTAAGGACTGATCTAGAATCAAGTTCTTGCGGATATCTGGAACATGTAGTGCATCGTTCAGAGTGAGCTCCTTCCCAAATGTCCACTTCAAGATGACCTTTTCTTTTCCCTTAACCTTGGAGATGGCTTAGTTGCCCATGAAGAGTTGCTCATCATGATTTAGTTTTTGATAATTAGAGAATAATAATTTCTCAGAGCAGATGTGTCGAGTAGCCCCAATGTCTATCCACCAATCCTTATTGTTGGTTGTCAGATTCACTTCTGACACCACAACTGATAGGCTTGACGATACGTGGTCGGTCAGGCTTGCCTGTGGATGATCCTTCTTATTCTTTTTGGGATGACTGCGACATTCATTCGCCTTACGTCTCTCTTTGTTGCATATGTAGTAAGTTTCTTTGAAGCACTTGTTCTTATCTTCTTGGTCCTTGCCTTTATACCATTGAGTAGTCTTCTTCTTCCGCTTCAGGCTTTTGGAAGTAGACGCTTTCACCTTTGAGTCTTCGATCACATTGGTCTTGGGTTCATAGGAGTTCTTGTTGCTCCTTTTCTCAGACTTACGATTGTCCTCTTCAATCTGATGCCTCACAATGAGATCTTCCAACTTTAGCTCCTTGCGCTTGTGCTTCAGGTAGTTCTTTAAATCTCTTCATGCAGGTGGGAGTTTTTCTAAGATAGTAGCAACCTGAAAAGTTTCAGGTAGAATCATACCTTCAGCCTCTATCTCGTACAAGATAAGTTAGAATTCTTGCACCTGACTAATCACAGTCTTGCTGTCCACCATCATGTACTCCAGAAATCGTCCCACGACAAACTTCTTGGTACCGACATCTTCAGCCTTATACTTCTTATCAAGACTTACCCATAACTTCTTTGTAGTTGTGATAGGACTGTAGACATAGTAAAGAGAGTCATCCAGTCCATTTAAAATATAGTTTCAGTAAAGAAAGTCACCTTGCGTCCTTGCATCAACTGCAAGAACTGAATCCTGATCAGTTCAGGGTTCCGGTGGATCCTCTTGTAGGAATTTGGCCAAATACAGAGTGGTCAAGTAGAAGAGTATCTTCTGTTGTCACCTCTTGAATTCAGTGCCATTAAATTTCCTGGCTTCTCCAGCTTCAGGTTAGGAAGTGGAGTATGCATCAATGTCTGAATTTACATGTTTGGCGCTTTACTGGTACTGTCTTGATTAGTCTCAGACATCTTTTGTAATTCAAACAGAACAAAAGTAAGTAACTTCAAGAATGTTAATTGTCTTACGATTATTAAGTGCAAGATACAATCTGACAACTAATCAATGTCACCGATCTAATTGGCCATGTCAGTGAATATCAGGTGGGAGGTTTTCTGTTTAGTAGAATGTCCCTTAATTACAATAGCACCTTTCAATTACTTTTCTTAGTTAAACACCAATTAGACTAGTATTAGTCAGTCTCAATATATTGTAATATTTATGAGCATAAATATTTTAGTCTAACCTTTATATAAAGAAAGTTCGCTTATACAATAATTGGTGTGAGGTATGCATGTAGCGAATCTCTTTAAGACAATTATGTCTCCCGTTTCGGTGCTAACGGGTTACTGGACGCTGATCTCCCAAGATACAACACTCCTTCATGGTATTTGGATAGTACTACCAAATCACCGTATGGATGAACCGTAGTTAATCAGTACCTTCACAGAATTTCAATGCAGTAGGACGAAGACAAATTTCAGGGAGAATATTTGTCATAACTTTGGAGGATTATCCACTGAGAGAAATGAGTGAGAGAAGAATTAATGTCTTAGGAAGATAGATTCAGACAACAATTCTATTTAAGAATATGTTGAATTTTCTTGAGATGTTTTTACTTTCGTTCGAGAGGAGCGCTATTTATAGCGCTCATGGGAGCCGTGTGGCCTGGTTCAAAAGAACTGGGCCGTGTTGCACCCGCACCCGTGTGGGCATGGTTTCCCCCAATCGCGCCCGAAAACTTCAAGTACCCAAAAAGTACGCCCTTTGTTCCCATTTTTCTCTATTTAAACACTTCAATTGTCCATCTCATATCTAATGTAGGACTAAATGTTTTTATTTACCTTTAGTCTCCTTTAGCTTTTGAATTAAGCAAACTTTAGACTTGAATATCTCATTCATTCTAAAGCGGAATTAAACATGTAAATATATCACGTTCATCCTCAATGGAAGGAGAACACACTTCAACCATTATCCGATTGATTCTATCAACGGATCTCGCCTTAATTCAACACAAAGATTCATATTTTAATTCTTCATTTTTCCCAACAAATACATGTCTGTGATATATTCTAAAACTTAACAATTGGCTTTGTATAGTATAACATTTTAAATGTTTTGTGCAAAATTGTTTTTCCAAGACATGAAAGAGTTTTCAAACTCTATATTTCAATAAATCTAAACAACTCATTATAAGATTTTATTTTACCACACTAAAGGGCATATAAGTTCAAAACCTGCCAAATACAAGCTGGGAACAATTTTTATCTAATTAACTGGATTCAGTGACATGGACAAGTTTCTTGGGCTGCATTCATTAAAGGCATTGAACTGGATTTAGTGAATATGGACAAGTCTTTTGGATTGCACTCATTAAAGGCCAGTGACCCTTGGGTTACTCTAATTAAGGGATGATGACCCTTGGGCTGGTCCATGAAAACTATAAGTAGGCTTTCATGTAGCTCATTTGGAGTATCATCAGAAAAATCAAATAAAAAAGAGTTGGCTAGCTTCAGAGAGTGCAATTACTTAGTGCAGAAGTGTATTCATCCGTCAGTAGAGCTTTATCCTGTGTCTCCGAGGAGGTCACTTGCCTGAACAGATCAAGAAGATCACCTGAGTATTTGGTTGGTACATGCTGGAGACTTCAACTATGATTTTTGGGAGCAATTTGATTTTGAGATGTTTGTACCGGAGTAGGTCAAATATTGCTTCAAGCACAATGTTCATAAACACACAATAGCTCCATTACAAATGTTTTTTAGATTTTCAATTTCAAGGAAAGTCCACTTCCTCCTATTCTATTTTTATATTGTTCTAACATAACACATAATTTTATTTAAGATATATATTTTATATTTACAAATTTTGCCCTTTCGAATTTACTCTTGAGCTAAATCTAATCTTGAAACCACACTTGGCAAAGGAAATAAAATATATTATAAGTATGAAAAGTGACAATAATTTTTATATAAAATTATTTCTTAAAGGAATAATGTAAAATTACAAAATAACTTAAAAAGTTAGTAAAGAGTTATATGTATAAATTTGCTTAAATGTTTACATATGTGTTATTTGTAGAGCTAAATTAGTACCTATCATTTCACATCTTACCAACTAATTTGTCCTTGCATTTTTTCTATTTAATGAACACGTGCATTTGCAAATGTCAAACACTAGTAGTTATAAATAAAACCCTAGAACTCTACAAACACAATTGGTGAAATACTCTCTGATCAGACTATAAGTAGGCATAAGATTTAGGTTCTCCTCCGTGTTTGCATGTTGATACTGTTAGAAAATAATATTTGAATAAACTGAGAATAAGAAGGTTCTGAATTAAATCCGGGGTGTGCCATGATCTCTGACTTTAGAATTGAAATTACCTTTTAGACAATCTATTCTCCAGATACAACAGATTTCTTTGAATATTACATGCACTGCAAATATCCAAAACTATTGAACTCAATTCGGGAAAACATTATTGTTTGTAGATTAGAGTAAAGGAATATTGAGAACGTGTAAGAAGAATTTTTTTCTATCTTTCCCTTCTATGAGAGCACTTTATTTATAGGCTACAACACATAGCCGATAGAGCCCAACGAACACAAAATCGTACAAATAGTTGTAACTCTTGATGAAAGTTGTAACCATAATTACTTATAATTAGTTATGAAACCAACAAAAAAAAAAAAAGTAATAGTAGTTTGATCCATTAGTGCATGCATGTGTGAGAGAGAGAAACACAACCTATTAACCATGCAGCCATATATTTCATGTATACATGAAATATAATAATTAAGAGTTGGTATTTTTCAAATGTTTCTCTCTTTCATATGGCAAATTTTATTTTTTTAAAAATGTCCAACGAGCCCCCAACATTTTAGAAAAAATATATTGAGTCAATTAGGAAAATAATTTTTGGACATACAACAGCGTACTATGCTTTCGATGATAGATGTTTTTAGGACTTGAACTTACATCTAATGACATGATTCCCACCATGCAATTCCTAAGTAGCCGAAGTTTTGAAGTTGGACCCTTGTACATGATTTTCACCATGTTTAACAATATAGTATAAAGTTTTTATTGAGTTCTATTGGGGTTTCAGTTTACGGTCATGCGATAGTATGTTGTTTTCTTGAGTGATTTAGAGAACAAGTCCTTCTAATTCTTATAGATTGGGGCTTCACAATCACACTCATAAGATGATGATCTCAAAGGGTATCCTGTAATACCCTGCCTTAGAAGGCCTTGATCTCATTTAGACATTTGTCTTCTTTAATATCGAAGACAAGCACTAGTTTTAGGAAAGGACTTTTAAATTTTATTTAAATGCTTGGCTTAATCATCCAATTAGCTTGTTTTACCCATTGAATCTTAATCCTGGGATCTCCATGGCTGCTATCGATGATTTACGGTATAGGCTTTAGTCCCATCCTAATAGAGGATTTAAGAATTTGTCTTATTGACAATCTTTTTATAAGATGATCAACTAAAATTTTCTCTGATCTAATATAACTTAAAATTATTGTTCCGATCGTATTTAACTTTCTAAGAATCTTATATCTCAATTCAATATGTCTTGATGACTTTGAATTATGATTCTTACTTTTCACTTTAGCTAGAGTTGCTTGATTATCATAGAATATGAGCATAGTAGGCATTGGTTTTTCTACAACAGATAGCTCGGATAAAAATTCATTAAGCCATTCTGCTTCATTCCCAGCTTACTCTAGAGTAACCATCTCAGCCTCCATAGTAAACTTAGTGATTAAGGTCTAATTTGAGGACCTCCATGAAACTGCGACACCACCATGTGTGAACATATATTCACTTATGACATTTGTTTCTTTAGAATCAGAGATCCAGTTTGCATCACTGTACCCTTCAAGTATAGTTAGATATCCAATATAAACTATACTAGAATCTTTGGATCCTTTAAGATACCGTAGTAATCTATTGTTTGCATTCCAATGAGAATGATGAGGATTACTTGTGTATATGCTTAATCTGCTAACAACATAGAAAAATCTGGCATACTACAACTGGCTAGATATATTAAGCTTCCTATGATTTGAGAATATCTTAATTGAGATACACTTTCTCTTTAATTTTTCTTCAATTTGATACTGGGATTATAAGAAGTACTTACAGTTTTTCATTCTAAATAATCAAATCTATTTAATATATTTTCAATGTAATGAGATTAGGTTATTTGTATGCTTTCACTATTCCTGTTAAGTTTAACTCCCAAAATCATATTTGATATCCTCATATCTCTCACCTCAACATTAATTTTCAGAATATTATTTGTTTCATTTATTTTGTCTATATTATTCCCAAAAATGAGAATACCATCCACATATAGACACATAAAAATAAATGAATTATCAAAAAAAATCCCAATAAACACAATTTTCTAAATCACAAATATTAAAATCATTTGAAATAACAATATTATCAGTTTTTTTCATAACATTGCTTATGAGCTTGTTTTAATCCATATAAGAATTTAATCAATTTACATATTTTATTTTTCCTGTTTAAGAGTTACAAATTCTCTCAAATAGCTCCATATAAATCTCCTCTTCTAAATATCCATTAAGAAATGCAGTCTTAGCATCTATTTGATGAATCTCAAGATTATAGGAAGCAACTAAAGTAATGAGTACACGAATAGTATTCATTCTACACACAGTCTACACACAGGAGAACATATGTCAAAATCATTTAAACCTTCTTATTGTTTAAAGCCTTTAATCAGTAGTCCGTCTTTATATTTATCTATGGATCCATCAAGATTTAGTTTCTTTTTAAAGATCCATTTACACTCAATTGATTTAATACCAATAGATAAATCTACTATAACCCATGTTCTATGACCCATAATAAAGTCTATTTCACTATTTACAGTTTTCTTTCAAAATTGAGCATTACTACTTGTCATTGCAGCACTAAAAGTCAACGGATCCTCCTCGATATTGTAAGTGATGAAATCATTACCAAAGTTCTTTAGTCCTTTTGTCTTATAAACCTACGTATTTCTACGATTGATTCTTTTCATTTTCTTGCAATATCCTGTGATGATGTAGAAGGAGTATCCGTTGATACATCAAATTTCTTACTAAGAAAATTATCTTCAAAAAATGTAGCATCCATTAGATTTTATAATGGTATTAACAGCTATATTAGAAAATTCAGATTTTCAAACAAGAAATCTATAAGCACAACTATTACATGCATAATCAATAAAAATGCCATCAAAGTCTTAGGGCCCAGTTTGTTAATTTTAGCATTAGGGATCTTAACTTCTGCAAGACATCTCATACTTTTAGAATTTGAAATTAGATTTTCGTTTTCATGTTAAAGCTCAAAAGGAGACTTATTAGATTTCTTATAAAAAATCCTATTCAGAATTTTACAAGCAGAAAATAAAGTTCATTTCCAAATTATTTTAGGAAGTTCAGAAGTTGATAATATAGTTTTTCATATCAATAAAAGTTCTATTCTTTCTTTCTGCCACGCTATCAGATTGCGGTGAATAAGGGGTTGTATTTTGATTAATGATGTCATTATTTTCACAAAACAAGCAAATTCAGAGGAACAATATTTTCCTCCTCTATCAAATCTTAGCCTTTTAGTTTTCCTTTCAGTTTAATTTTCAACTTCCAATGTGAAAAGACAAAATTTACTAAAGACTTCATCTTTTGATTTAAGTAAATAAATGTGAGATAATCTTGAAAAATCAACTATAAAAATAATAAAGTATCCTTTTCTTTCTCTATTCAAAACTCCATTTAATTTACATACACCACTATGTATGAGTTCTAACAAAGTAGAGGTACGAAAAACAAAATTAAAATATTTTCTAAGTTTCTTAAACTGAACACATATGCCATATTTATTACTTAGATTTATGGCTAGATTTTTAAATATGATCTAAATGCGTAATTTTCTTAATAGTAAGGACATTTACATGACCAAGTCTAGCATGCCACATATTTTGAGATTTAATATCCATAATCATAGAGGAAATATTATTGAAACTAGAAATAATACTTAGTTTAAACAAACCATCATGTACATATCCAATCCTAATAAACATATTCTGTTTAGTTATTACAACCTTGATACATTCAAAAACTAATTTAAGTCCTTCTTCATTCAAAAACACTCTACTAACAAGAATTTTTTCTAACTTCTGGAACATGTTACAGATCATTGAGAGTAAGTACATTTCCTAAAGTAAAAAGCAAATGAACTCTCCCTTGTCCACGCACTTGCACAAAATAGAGTTCTCAATGGTCATAGTTATTCCTCGAAGATTCTGCTAAGAAATAAAAGAGAAAATATCAGAAAAACATGAATATTTTCTCATGTATCAACATATTAATCTGTAGGTTGATATGTCATAAATATCTCAGATTTAGACAATTCCAACCTTGAAGAAGTACCCGTAATCATGTTATTTTGTTGAAAATAAGTATCTTTGTTACTTGATTCTCTATTTCTTTTGCTTTTTCAAACTTTGTATTGTTTGGGAAAATGCCCTGTTTTTTCACAAACATAGCAATTTTTTTGCTTTTGGTTCTTTTGCACTTGACCAGAGTGTTTAAAGTGTTTCTGTAATTTATTACCAAATTGTTTGCTTTTTTTTTTTAGCAGTGACAAGGTTGCCTTCATCTTGCATCTCGGAATTTAAGAAACTTGCAGAGGCTTGTGTTTGCTCCGATGCTTCTTCTTAATTTGTATTGACATCATCAAGCCATCAAGCTTCATTGCCCCCACTCTTGTGCTTAAAATTGATTTGAAAGTCGTTCCAATTGGGTGAAAACTTGTTGATAAACGCTGGAACCTATAGCCTTTCAACAATGAGCCTGTTTGGTTAAGGGTGGAAGTGAGGAAGTGAAGAAGTGAGGAAGTGATAATAATTCCCTTTGGAACTTGGGAATTGGTTAGTAAGTTTTTCGGTGTTTGGATGTTGTTGGGAAGTGTGGTTTGAAAAATGTTATGCCTTTTCCGGTGTTTGGATGGTAATGTGAAAATGGAAGTGAAAAAGTTGACCACAAAGTTGACCGCAAAATAATATTAAAATAAAAATTAATTAAGAAAAATAAAATTGGACTGTAACTAGAATGCAAGTGAGATTTATATGAGCAAAAAATTAACTGTTTTGTATTACAACTTATTACAAATGAGATTTACATGACCACAAAATTAACTGTAGCACTCTGGAAGTGAGGAAAAGGTTGTGTAAAAGAGAAAAGAGAAAAGGAAAAGACCTTTTTCCATTTTCCTTTTCCGGTGTTTGGATGAACAGCGGAAATAGGAAAAGACACTTCCCACTTCCTCACTTCCACCCAATTCCTTGAATCCAAACAGCCCCAATAGGAATTCCCTTTGCAATGATTCATGTACCAGATTTTGGATATGATGGGCCTGTTTAAGGACAAGTTTTCTTTCCACATTTTGAAGTCAAAGTACTCTCTTACGGCGTGCTTCTCTTCCCCAAAATTCTTCGCTCCATACTTCTTCTCAAGAGAATCACACAATTAATTCGAATTAGTGTTATCACAGTAGAGATCATAGAGTGGATCACTTAAAGCATTTAGAATTTGACCATAACGAGTATAGTCATCATTTAATAATTTTGTATATTTGTCAGATTTTCCCAGCTAGGATCCACCTTCATTGATAACAGAAGGAGGAGATACGGGACCATTAATAGTGTAACAACCTTAAGGGCGGTTAACCAGAATTTCATTCGACATTGTCATCTCTTGAAATCAACCCTTTCAAATGATTTAGGTTTCACTGATTTGTCAACCTTCTCTTCAGTTTTATCCATGACAGAGTATAATTTCTGTTTTATACTGTTAGAAAATAGTATCCAGATAGAATAAGAAGATTCTGAATTAAATTTGAGGCGTGATATAATCACTGACTTTAGAACATAAATTACCACCCGTATAATGCACCAGGTTCAAGCAATCTATTCTCAAGAAACAACGGATTTTTTTGAATATTGTATGCACTGCAAGTATTCAAAACTCTTGAACTCAATTCAAGAAAACACCGTTGTTTGTAGATCATATTAAAGGAATATTGAGAACGTGTTAGAATAAAATTCGTTTTTGTTTTTGTTTCCTATCTTTTCCTTACATGAGAGGACTTCATTTATACGCTTTACACGCACAACCGTTGGAGCCCAACAGAACACAAACCGTACAAATAGTTACAACTCTGGATGAAATTTGTAATCATAATTAGTTATAAAACCAGCAACAAAAAAAAATCCCTAAAATAGCTGTTGGTTCATTAGTGCATGCATGAGAGAGAGAGAAACACACTCGAATGACCATGCAGCCACGTATTTCCTATATGTTAGAAATATAATAATTAAGAATTAGAATTTTTCAAATCCTTCATCTCTTCCCTATGGCAAATTATATTTTTTGAAAATGTCCAACATATACTTATTTAATTAATTTCAAAGCTCAAGCTATGTTCCCCAATTGCAATCACCTCATACAAAAAAGTTCTCATTCTCTCTCCATTGACCATGATGCAAAGAGAAGAAAAGGAAAGAAAAAAGAGAGAATAAAGAAAAGAGAAAAAGAGGCTGTTTCAAGATCACATGAATAATCAACATATCTAAGCAAATTTCTCCATGTCCAATACCATTCCTACATCGAAGCCAGGTGCTTTGCAATATTTATGGCCTGTCAAGATCAAACCATAGCAGCATTGGATTCCTACAATCATCAGCGTGAATTCTCTCAGGAAACGGGAGATTTAGACATGGAAAATAAAAAGTTTTCAAAAGGAAAATCTCAGATTGTGATCTCTGGCAATATTTAATTTAGCAGTACAACAGTTGCCCACAGCTTATTTCATGTTCAAATAAAAAGTAATCGTGAGGACAAAATTGGCGTCGCCCTGATAACCAACTACACGGCGACATAAACAATTTTTTTCTTTTCTCAGAACAACTTATCTTCTTTCTGCTTTGAATCTCTCAGGCGACATTTCAATCTTTTTTCTCAAAAAGAAAAGAAAACAAAAGCAATGACTGCGAGTCTGACCTTGCACTGGCCTAGAGCAGAGATGTAAATGAGAGGAACTCGAAGGAGAGTCAAATATCAAGCTAAGTTAATGTCCAGTTGAATATAAACTGCTTACAAGAGACTCGTTCATTTGTTTGAGGGTCCTTGGAATTGAGAGTTTGATACTGGCACCTGGCGCTTCTAGTCCATCGCTTAGAGAAGAAGAAATAGTTAGGTGTCATAAATTGATTCTAATTGATAAATTTCCTATATCACAAAGTTGACTTATATTTATTTACATATTCACTATATTCGTATAGAGAGAAGTAGAAAATACGGTCAGTTTCGAAAGAATTGTTTAAGATCCACTGTTGCTCTAAATAATGATAACATCGACTAAGCCAAGTATTTTTATTTATTTATTTTTGCTTAAAATGTTAAAAAAAAATTTCTAATCTTTATTTTTCAAAAACTTCTAGGCTAATTGCATAAAATATATTATTAGAATATGTGTCTGGCATCTGATTAAAAATAACGCTATTAGAACATATTGATAAGTTTTGAATAAAAGAACTAACACAAATGACTAGTCTCAGATCGTATAGAAAGGTTATTAAGTTTATATGTTAATAAGATTGAAACTAATACTCCTAAAAAGATTAAGCACCCTTTAGCTAAAATTTAAATTTTTCACATTTATATGGTTAAATAAGATTAAACTAATTTCCCCATTCTGTATCCTGCGTGCTCATGTCTGTAATTTTTTCCAGCTTGGGCAAAAAATTTATTAACAAATTTTAATCTTAATCGCATGCAAGAGGTTTGCATTCAACTCTCTTTTGACCCCCTGACTCTCTCCAGAGGCTCTCTTTTCAGCAATCATTTGGATCCGATTATCGGACTTATCACCCGTCTTATTATGAATGCGAGAATCCCTCGATCTTATTGTTGAACTGGCAGGCCGCTTGAGCAAGCTTGATCCAGTGACTGAGATGCTTTCCAAGGGTAGATTTGCTAGGGTCGCAGTGGAGGTTGATCTCCATCGGCCACTGGTCTCCGGTGCAAACGTCGCTACTAAAGATGATGAGATTCCCTCTTTTTTGGCAGCAAATCGATTATGAGCATACCCACCTATTCTGTCATTGGTGTGGTAGAGTTGGTCACCAATCTCTATCATTCACCTTCTCCCCCCTAACAAATCGCCTTCTACACCGGCGACAAACTCCTTCCAGCCCTATGAGCTGGATGTTGAGATGGCCATTGTAGATTCACCCATTTCTTAGGCCAGTGATGATGTGGGAGTTCTCCCGCTGCGATGGATTCATGTCAGGCGTCATCGCGGTGACCCTAAACCGTCTTGACCAAGCGGCTTCGGTTCTCTCCACTGGCAGTGTTATCATCTCCCTCCGCCGCCAGGCTCCAGCGCATCAACATCTACTGATAGACATCCCAAACAAACTTCGATTGGGGTGAAATTCAAATGTCAATTGGATCATGGTGCATCAGTCAACTCAGATTCGAGCTCCCTCCCAAACCGAAACACATCTATGTTATTAGAGGAGATGGGTTGTCCAACAGTGTGGTTGATGAGTGTAATACCCGTTCCCGGAATACGTACTTAGTTGCGTATTCAGTTTTTCGATCGTATTTTCGATTTACTTTCTGTATTTGACCTATTTTAATTTTAAATATCATTTTCCAATATTTTAGATTTTATATGATTTTCTGGAATTTTCCTAAATTAAAAGGAATTTCTTCAAAACCGGTGTCGACCAGTGTCGCTGATCGATTCCCGGATTTTTATTTTCCAAACAGATTGGAATTTCTAGAAAGTTCTTTAGACATTATCTCTTAGAATTACATTTCTTACCTAAATACTTTTTCTGAGGATTTTATGAATTTATGAAAATTCCATCGGAGTCGGTAGTCAACTGATTCCGGGATTTTTAGTTTTAAAATTATAAAGTATTTCTTAAAACGGATTTCACTATGATACTTAATATATTATTCTTGATTTTTGGTAAATTTTGCGAGTCGTTCCGAGATACTTGAATTTCGGACGATTTCGGTATTTTCCGAAATGTTTTCCGCATCTTCGACTTAAACCCGGGAACTTGTCTTTTTAATATTTTTATTTTCTAAGTCCAAGAAAATATCTTCATTTATAAATTCTTTTCCTTTTTCCTTTCTCTTGTTTTCCTTTCCTTCCTTCACAAGCCACAAGATTTCCAATTTCCAAAAATTCCAATCTTTTCCAATTTTCCAACAAACTCCACAAAACTCCACACACTTCTACCATTAATGCCCTTCTTTCTCTCTCTCTTCTTTGGCCGGCCATGATAGGCCAAGGGAGACAACTCACCTCCCCTATTTGCAAATACCCCCTCTCATTTACCTTATTTGCAACTCCTTTACAAAATCTAAAATCATATATAAACAATTTCTTTACATTTCCATTTCCTTTTTCTTCACTTCACCAAAAGAGATTGTCTTCACAAATCCTCCTTCATCTCAACCTCAAACACCAACTCCCAAAGCATCACCTAGGTCTTCATCTCCACTTCAACCTCAACTTCTTTTGGATTGGGATCGTTCTTGGTGATATCGTCGACCACGACCATTTCGAGTTCGTAAAGCTCCAATTAACCATTCGAAGTGAGTATTTTACTCACCAAGACTCATACAATTCTTAATATGTCTATGCTTCCATATCTTGTACATTTGTGTCTTCAAAATCATATTTTTAACCATCAAGAACAACCATCAAATTCAGTTCTGTACTCTGTTTTCTGACCACGATTAGTCGACTTGACCTAGGAGCTAGTCGACTTGAAACCCTTAGTTTGAAACGTAACCTTTTCTGTAGCACAGTTTTAGTCGACTATGTTAATTTACCAGTCGACTATAGATTACTAGTCGACTATACTTTCTACCCTAGTCGACTAATGTTTCCTGAATCAAAATCCAACTTTCTGTAACTCAGATTTAGTCGACTTAACATAACTGTTAGTCGACTTGGCATATCTGTTAGTCGACTACCCTTTTGACCCTAGTCGACTAACTTTTCCTGAATCAGAAACCCAACTCTCTGGTGCACAGTTTTAGTCGACTATACCAGACTGTTAGTCGACTAATCCCTCTATTAGTCGACTACTCCCTTGACCCTAGTCGACTAACTTTGGCTGTTTGTCATAGTTAATTACTTTCTTATATTTGGATCTTATGCTTGGTTCATATGTTTGTATATTATACTTTATGACTTGTTAATTAGTACTCTCAACCTCTTGTCATGCTATCTATTAAAACAAGGCATGATACACTTGACATTGTTTAATTATCACAGTTAAGGGAATGTAGTACCTGTATTCCAGTTATGTATTCCAGTTATGATCTTGCTCATTCCCTTAACCTGATAATTATGTTAATAAGCTATAAAAAGGACAACATGTATGGGGAATGGGAGGAAGTGATGGATGCCGGAATGATACCTTGCTTATAGTAATGGAATAAAATATTGACGATTAGTGTTAGTGGGACTCAGGGCCCACAGAAGATAAGTGTTAGGGGGACTTTGGGCCTCCAAACTGGTTCCAGGTGTATGGAAACTACTATAAGAAGCTCTATCAGTTCTCCATCTACTTCCGGTAACAACCCTCGACTTTCTTATATATGGATGTATGTGCGTTGGGATATATACCGAGACACATACCTAGATATATGGGTCAGACGAGTAATAATAATAATAGGTCCAGTTATAGTTATTGTTATGATTCCTGTTCAGTTCCCGTTATAGTTCCTGTTATGATACCTGTTATGTTATGATTCCAGCTATGTTCCTGTTTGACTATCGTATGATTTGCAACTCTGATTCTATACGCTTAGATTTTCTGTGGTATGAGATAAAGGTATATAGATGAGGGTTTCCTTGTTTGGATTATTCCTTCGATGTACTAGTCTCATGGGACCGTGACTTAAGCGTATACAATCACTTTTGCTTGTAATCAGCTTTACCTTGCATTTCCTGTTTATGATTATGTTATAACCGTCCTTATATACCATACTTGTGTTCTAACCCCATTCTTGTCTCTTAGCCATTTGGCTGTTGCTTGTTCATTGTTGGGAGGTCCTGACTCCCTTGGATTTGTATGTTCAGGTTTAGAAGCTGGATCGAAGTGGAGCTGTCCACCGTAGATCAAGCTTTTCCTTGTGAGCTGGCAGCCTAGCTCCAGTTCTTTCGTGCCAGACTTCACCTTTTGACTCACGGGATCTTCATCCTACTCGTGAGCATTTTGTGTCTTATTGTATATTTTACTTTTGGACTTGGTTGTGATAAAAGACATATGTAATATGTATAGTTTATCATATCCTGTGATAGCTTTGTGTATGTACTTTTATGTTGGCATATGTGTGTATACCACGCTTTGTGTTGTACTCTGATCCTTGCTTGTACTTTTATGCTTAGCGTATATATGTGGGGGCATTTCCTGACCTACGTATATACGTCGCAGTGACGTCCCCGTACCCTTGGGATCGGGGCGTTACAATGAGCAGACAAATGATATGGTTATTGAGCCTAAATTATGCTCGGTGTTGCATCTCCATCATGTTCGCCGAAGGCCTATCGTTCTAGTTTTGATGATGATTAACTCATGTAGTTACAGTACTAATGATCTTATGTTTATTTATTCTCAGATATTTGACCAAGATCTTAGTAGGTGTTTAGCTTCAAGAAAAGATTTGAAGTCAAGTTTTGGAGCTAGCACGTGTTGATTCATGAGCTTGCGCATCAAGATCGCATCAAGTATTCAAGAGGAGTCTAGCTCATTAGATCAAGGTTTGGACCATGTCAAAAAGGAGAAGAAGATTTTCAAGAGAAGATTTTAAAGAAGACTTGTATCGGGTTTTGTAAGTGCCAAGATTTTATTTTTAGATAAAATGTAAAGGATAGATTAGCTGGTGGATTGCTCAAGTTCATATAAACTCACACACAAGATTTATATGTGTTCTCATAAAAGAGTTTTATTTTAGAAAATACCAGTTTGATTTTTAAGCTTCAAAATATACATGTGTTTTATCAAAACTTATATTAGAGCTTATTGTCAAAAACATAATATATGTGCAGTGGATCATATCCATACACACTAAGCTTCAAAAGGGTTTAAAATATCTTACTTTTGTATTTGGAGAAGTTTTGAAAAAATTAATTTTGAAAAATACACATTTTTGTTTAAACCAAAATTTATATATTACAAAAATAGTTCAAATTGTTTTTAATGTGTTTTAATTTTTAATCAAACATGTTTGTATATCAAAGTATATTAATGAACTTATTTTTGTAGAATTTATGAGAATTTATGGGATTTTATTAAAGGTAAAAACATCAAGTTTTTAATCTCCAAAACATGTGACCAGGTCTTCTGCCGGTCGACCGAATGGTCAACCGCGACAGAAGTCGGTCGACCGGTCCGGTCGACCGATTGCACAGACGTGCACGGCCTGTTTGGCTGGTGGGCTGGTCAACCGACCTGGTCGATCTCTAGAGAGCTCTGCTCTCTGGATCTGGCCGGTCGACCGACAGAGAGCTTCTGCTCTCTGCATCCAGGCCTCGGTCGACCGGCCGGTCGACCGATGGCACAACGGTCAGAAATCTGACGGTTGGCTGGTCGACCGGGCGGTCGACCGACAACAGAGTTTTCTGCTGAGTTGACCCCAACGACTATATTTTTTAGGCATATAAATTGAGGCTGTTTTGGGCTGTTTTAAATAAGATTTCAAGTGGGTTCAAGCTAGTTTTTCTTACCTTTCTAAGTGTTTATCTTCACTTATTTTAGAGCCAAATACTTCCATATCAAAAGGAGTTTTTTTCAAGAGTGTTTTGAAAAAGAGATTTCTTGAGTTTTTCACCACAAATTTTATCCAAGTTTTTTTCACACATACTTGAGCTATCCATTGTTATATCAATCCTATAGGGATCTTTGTTGTAAGAGAGTTTTAGGTGATCAAAGTGCTGAGATCACCAAAGTGTTTCATCTTGTATTTGAGGAGGCGAACTTGCGGGTTCGTGTTGTTTTGAGTTCTAGTGGGAGCTCAGTGTAGAGGTGCGGCCTCGACAAGCTAGTGTGCTTGCGTGTGTTTATTCTTGCGGGAACAAGTGAGGGGACTAGTTAGTCCAGGAGTTCTAGTGTGAACACCTTGTAGGTATTGCGACACCGAGTGATCCGGTGGGATCGATTCTAGTGAAAATCCTTCATAGTGTTGAAGGCGGGTGTAAGTACACCTAGAGGGGGGGTGAATAGGTGTACGGCTAATCTAATGAACAAAATGCGGAAATTAAAACTTAAATTGCAACACACTTAGTGTAACCAACGAGTATAGCCGAATTTCTGGTGAAGGGCTCTAGATAACTCCTCTTGATTCCTCTGAATAAGAGTTGAGGTGCTATATGAAGCTCTCGTGGTTAAACACAAGTGAGGCACACACAAACAAGCCAAGCATATAATATATGAATGAGCAATATGAAATGATGCAAGACACAATATAAAAGAGAGAGAGTTAGAGTCAATGGATCAAACGCAAACACCGAGATTTGTTTCGAGGTTTGAGCACATAGTTCTACGTTCCTGCCTTCACACAGAAGGATTTTCACTAACTTGTCCACACATGACTCCCACACAGGGAACCTCCACTGAGGATTTGGAGCAATACAATAACCGGGAGTACACAACTCCTCTCTCAACCGAATACAACCTCTCACAGAGGCAAGGCACAACCAACACAAAAACCACCTCACACAAGAGGGGTAGGCACTTAGCCAACAAACACCAATCACTTCACACTTGAGCGATTCCAACATAAACTCCACCTCTCACTAGAGGGAGCTAAACACAATCTCCACCTCTCACTAGAGGGAGCCAACCACAACTTCCACAATCACCTCACAATAGAGGGATACCAAATCAATCTCCTCTCACTAGAGGGATATCACAATGAAGGAAGTTTACAACTTGGTGGTCTATCTCAACCACAAACCAATTTGCCCACAAAGATAAAAAAATCCTATAGATAGGATAGCAAGATAGCTCAAGTGTGGAAAACAAAGAGTTTAAAATCAAAAACTCAAAGAAAAAACTCTAGGGAAAACTCTAGATAGAATTGAAAATTGAAGATCAAACTAATTCCCAAGACTTTTCTTTTCTTTGAATTTTCCAACCCCTTTTAAAACAAACTAAAAATCAAATCTTTAAAGCTCTAAAACTCTTTTGAAACTTGTAATAAAACACTTTAAGAATGTAAATTTTTCTCTTGAAAATTTGATAAAAAACAGTCAAGGATTGGGGTTTAAATAGGCCCAATCAAAATCTGCCCGTTGGCAGCTGGCAGGGGCAAAATTGCCCTCCGGTTGACCGGCCGGTCGACCGGCCAACGGTCAAAAATATGACCGTTAAGTCTGTCGGTCGACCGTGCTAAATCCAGAGAGCAGTTGCTCTCTGGCCGGTCGACCGCTCGGTCAACCGTGCCAAGCCTCACGGTCGACCGTCTGGTCGACCGCCCCAACCCGAGGGTGGGGCACTTTTAGTCGGTCGACCACTCGGTCGACCGGCCAAGTGGCTGGCCTGTGTGCACGTCCTTGTGCACGTCGGTCGACCGGTCCGGTCGACCGACTCTGGGTCCGGTCGACCGGCGCGGTCGACCGCCAGAGCCTGGCAGGGCTGATTATAGGATTTAAAACTTAGGTTTTTTTAATATCAAATAAATCCCATAAACTCTCAAAAATCCACGAAAATAGTTTCAGTATAATACTTTGATATACAAACATGTTTGTGTAAAATTAAACCATGTTACAAACATTTGAACTATTTTTGTAACTTAAAAATTTTGCCGAAAATCAAAATCTGTATTTTCCAAAACTTAGATTTTGAAATGGAAATCCGATTTTTCCAAAACACATCCAAATACAAAAACATGATATAGAAACAACATTTAAGCATGTAGTATATGGATATAATTCAAAATACATATAAAGACATATATCAATATTTTTGACAATAAATCCAAAAATAAGTTTTGTTAAAATATAAAAACTCCAAACTCATGAAATAGACTATCAAACTTAGTTTTTTTAAATAGTTGAAGCATAGATGTATATAGAACAAATCTAATATATATTAAACCATGTAAACTTGTTGATTCTATCTATTCATGAAAACCAGATCGGTTAAATTAAAATCAAAAACCAAAACATGAAACTATAAACAAGTGTGTGTGTTGTGAACTTGAGCATATCACACTATCTAATCTTTAACAATGGATCTAAACTATAAACTAATCACTGTACTGAAGTCTTCTTGTAGAGCGCCATCTCCAAGTCGACTTGATCCAAACGTGATCCACCGAGCTTGACTCCAAACGAGTGCTAGATATGAACTTTGACGCTCGGGCTCTTGAATCACCATGTGAAAGCTCCAAAACACCTTTGTTGAAGCTAATCACCTACTAATATCTTGGTTAAGTATCTGAAACTAAACATCACAAGATTATTAGTAAACTATAACTAATGAGTTAATCATCATCAAAACTAGAGTGGAAGGCCTCTGGGCCAACAATCTCCCCCTTTTTGATGATGACAAAACTCATGGAGTTATATATGCATGGATTAAAGTTAAGCTTCAAAGAAGCTCTCCCTTAACTCATGCATAACAATAATCAATAAGATATGCAATGAATATGCATCAACATGCATAAAACAATGAAATGAACATGCTCTTGATACCAAATTTTTAAAATAAATTCCTTTTCTTTTTTAAAATAAACATGTTCTTTAAATAATTGCTCTTGATACCAATAAAAATTTCAATGTGAAAACTTTATCAATAAAAATAACATAAAAGCTCTTGATACCAATCAATAAAAAAAAAAATCCTTGATACCAATTGGAAGATAATAAATAAAAGCTTTTGATACCAACAATAAAAAAATATCAATAATATGAAACAACTTTGATATAAACTTACAAATAAACAATAAACATGCATATTAAACAATAAACATGCATATTAAATCAAATATTAAATCAAATACTTCTCCCCCTTTTTGTCAATCATCAACAAAGGGGTTAAATAAAACAATAAAACAATGTTCTCCCCTTTTTGTCTTAAACAAAAAAATATCAATAAGGGGTGAAATCAAATCAAAACAGGATGATACCAACTGAAAAAAAATATATCAATGAAAATAAATAAAATATACCAATTGAAGGTACATAAAACAAATGTTTTTAATATAAATTTAAATACCAATTGTAAGTAAATAAATCATTTTGACGAATCCAACCAAAAATTTTAATATAAATTAAAAAATATATAGATAATCTTGATATCAATTGTAAAGATTAGTACCAATTGAAAGTAATTTTTCATTAGGAGCATATGATACCAAAAATAATCAATATCATTTTTCAACATAAAGTGTGGGAGTAGAATACCAAAGGTAAGCAAAACCAATTGAAAAGTGAAATATAAATTTTCTTCCCTTTATGAAATATCAAATAAAATGATGCATAAGCTTGTATAAGATACTAATTGAAACATAATCAATTGAAGTATAATAGTCATTGAAGAAATCAAGCTTAGCATAACTAAAATTTGTACTCAAAGATATATAGATATAGTAAGCACAAATAAAGCATATATATATATATGAAAAATTGAATACCAATCAAAATTGATACTATTTGAAGTGTAAGCATACATATATATAAAACATATATGAGTATACAAAAAGAATGTCAATAGTGATACCAATTGAAAAGATCCAATGATACCAATTGAAAACACAATAAGATTAAGTGTATAGCTCATATTACCTACCACCCATTTCATGCACATGTTTAAAATGGATATTCAATCAGAAGCATACAAGGCATGGTCACCCAACCAACCGCCCTTCAATGGGTAGGAGTTTTCAAAAATAAGTTCGAAAATATAATATGTTTGAAAACTCTACCATATGAAGAATACGAACTAGTTATATGAAATTTTGAAAATTATACGAAATCCTTCAAGCAAGGAATAAATATATTTCATGAAAAACATGTAAATCACATGATCACCAAACACTCAAAATCTATATAGCACAAATTGTACTCATGAAAACAAAATCATGAGAAAACATCAAATAATATGAGTATACAAGTTATGTGAAAACATAATCATGAAAATAGTCAATTTAGCTCAATATGAAATTCCTTAGAAATATGAAAATCATTAAAACTAGAATCCTTCAAGGTATATGTATGTCATGTACAAACTAAAGTATACATACATATTCAAAAATAAACGAGTCCACAAAAGTATATGCATGAAGGCAAGTGGGTCAAGGATGTATATGTATAACAATTAGTTTAGACAAAATAGACATATACATGAAGTTAAACATAAACATAGAAAACTTGTACAAAATAGGAATACATGTCAAATGTATGAATCGTCAAAACTAGCTATACTAGTACATCTAATGGGTACAAATGAGCATTCAAGCACAAACACATAATAATCTATTTGTGGCTCACTAGTTGTACAAGTATATACCTAAGTTTTAATGAAAACTAACATCTAGACATGTAATCAAAATATGAAGCATAGAAATCAAAACAAAACTCATATGATCATTATAGCAAATGCACATGCATTAGATCTAGGACATACACATTAGTTAAACTAAAGTGAGAACACTAAATATGGGTCCATATAAACATGGGTGTCTCAAATACTAATCATGCATGTCATTGGACTAATAAACATGGCATATGACATAATGAACATTAAAAATAAGACATGCTATAAATGAATGATCTAAAAGCATGCAAATATAAATGAGGAGTAAGAGATAGTTACCAGAACCATGAAGGCAACTCTCCATATCTCTAAAACAAGATGGTCCTCTCACCAAATTTTCCTTGAAAGTGATGCATCCAAATTGTCCTCATAAAGCTCGGAACACATCCACCTCAAGGCACCATTACTCTCACGTCATGTGAGAGCCCACCACCTACATCAAATAACATGGGGGTGGTCTTTGGTACCCACACTCTTTTGGGTCCATAGGGTTAGCTCCTTTCCTAACCCAAATAAATTTAGTTGCTAAATTTGAATCATGTAACTTATCATAGCAAAATTTAGCAAGGTGGCCCTTACGTCCACAATGTGTACAAGTGTACACATGAGCATACATAGTGTTGTGTACATGAACGTGCGAAGCATGTGTATGCCATGGTTTGTGTGCATGCAAAGATGGAACTTGTTTCTTTCGAAACATAGATTCCAAACGTGTATGAATTATGGCATATTGGCTCAAAGTGGAGCCCAAACAATCCATATTCTTCTTTAACAAATTTATATCATTTTTAATTATAGAAGAAGAGGGGCATGCAATAGGTGAGATAGAAAGTGAAGCTACACTAGCATGACAAACATGAGAATCAATACCAATTTTTAAATTTTATTTTTCTTTAGGCAAACTTTCAAATCTTTTGAAATCAAATCAATTTTGTTTTCAAAGAATCATTTTCTTTTACAACAAAATCAAATTTTGAAGACAAGTTTTCATTTTTCTTCAAAATATCATTGCAATCATTTTTGTTTCTTAAAATCTTATTTTCATTTAGAGTAAGATCAAGCTTAGATTTCAATGAATCCCGTTCATTAGAAATCTCAACCTTCTCTTGCAAAGCCAACTCAAGTTTTGAAAACAAATCTTTATTTTCATTGTTAAGTCCTAGACTTTTATTTTTCAAAAGATTATATTTTTCAAGCAATTTTTCACAAACAATTGAAAGTTCTTCATTCAAAGCATTTGGATCAATATAATCATTATTAGAAGAACTAGCATCATCACCATCTAATTGAGATTCCAAAAATACCTCAAGGGAGTCATTCCCTTGGACCATGTAGCATTGTTGCTCGGATTCTCCACTAGATTCATCCTCCACAATGTTGGGCGTTTGTAGCTCGGAGGAGGTCAACGTGTTCCACACTGCAAAGGCGGAATCACAGTTAGAAACCAACATAAGATATTCTTTGTTTAGCGTGCTTCTAAGTGCCTCAAGGGCTTGTGCATTAGCCTCTATATGCTTGCTATTACCAAGATAGGATTTCTTGGTAGCGGCAAGAAAAACATGTAAGCGTAGGATTTTTAGATACATGGACATCCTAAATTTTCACATGTCAATGTTGGAAACATCAAACATGGGAGGTGACAGGCAATCCATGAGCGTGTGTTTAACAATATAAATGTGCAAATGCAAATGATAGATTAGCAAAACCAAGATCACACTCGTAGGTGGTTAAACCTAATATTGATACCAATTATAAGTACACATAGAGGGGGGGGTGAATAGGTGTACGGTTAATCTAATGAACAAAATGCGAAAATTAAAACTTAAATTGCAAAACACTTAGTGTAACCAACGAGTGTAGACGAATTTCCGGTGAAGGGCTGTCACGCCCCGCTTCCCAAAATACGCGGGAATGGAGTCGCGACGAGAGTCGGCGACGTATATACGCAAGGAAAATACCCCACGTATATACGCTAAGCCTAAATTAACTTGAACAAGCTATAAATCAGAACTATAATAATCATCGATCACTGCAATAATACATATAAGACTACACAGGATCTGAAATGAATGAGGAATAGAATAACAGGCTAAATGTGATGTACAAGAATCAAGGAATAATAGCAGGAAAAAGAAAATGCAAGAGTATCAGAATCAAAGGGAGAGAGAATCCAGCTCCTCGCAAAGCGTACAGTCTCAACGAACACCTGCACAATAGAAACAATCGTCCAATATCTGGACGTGCAAATCCAGGGTCGTCAGAAAGCGACCTGGTGAGTGTGTGTGTAAAGGGAAAAGCTCGTGCAGATAAACAGTGCATAAATAATAATAACAGATAACTGAAAGCACTAAATAACATGATAAACACCGAATAACAACATGTATGTAGAACAAGGTAACTAACATAACTGTAAACAACACTGACGTTATGGTGTGTAACCTAGCATGTCACTAGTCTGGTATATAAATCTGGTCATGGTTATAGTCATATGTCTATCATAGCTTATCTATGTGTACAATCAGGTGATTACTGTATGACCTGGAAAAAAGGAGAAGACAAGAATTTGCAGTAAAAGTTTTCCTTGAATCAAATGAAAAAGATTACAACAAAAACTATTCCTTCCGGTTACAAGGGAGGGAGGATATTGAATCTTGAATCCCCCCTTTGTTTAATGCTGGGTTCTTCGTGTGGCGGTGGAGAGTGAATCTTGTTCTCCGTTGACCAGATGACCGTCCTTCAGGGATCTCCTCTTCGGCCGGTAGAAAGAGTGACACAGCTCTGTCTACCAAAACTCTAAAAGAGAAGGTAGGCGAAAGCTAGCTCGTACGCAGCGAACTTGCTGAAGAGTTGATCTGCTTCTTTTCTCTCTGTGTCGCCCTCGTCTCTCTTCGTCCGATTGATTCTCTGATCTCCCCCCTTCTTCATAGCGACGGGGCTATTTATAGAGGTCCCAGGGGTGAACGTGCCCCCCTGAAAACGCTACACAATGAGGGGCCACTTCCCCGCTACATGGGCGGTAACTAACCCATGTGCCTGCTAAAGACACGCCACGATGGGGGCTGATTTCCCTTACGTGTAGGCAGTGTTTGGTCCCTTAACCAAGGCGGTTATAACTGAGACGCAGGTTTTAGACCTTTGCGTCTTGAGGCTGAGACGCGGGTGTCAGGCCAACACGCCTTGATGCTGAGACGCGGGTGTCGAGTCAACTCGCCTTGATGCTGAGACGCGGGTGTCGAGTCAACGCGCCTTGATGCTGAGAAGCGGGTGTCGAGTCAACGCGCCTTGATGCTGAGACGCGGGTGTCGAGCCAACGCGCCTTGATGCTGAGACGCGGGTGTCGAGCCAACGCGCCTTGATGCTGAGACGCGGGTGTCGAGCCAACGCGCCTTGATGCTGAGACGCGGGTGTCGAGCTAACGCGCCTTGATGCTGAGACGCGGGTGATAGTCCCTCGCGTCTAGAGCTTGAAACTTTGCTTTTCAATGGCTTGTCCTCCAGTAACTTTTGGACAGCCTACAGAACCCCCTCCAAAGTTTTCGATATTCCGCAGTTAACTGGGACGGATTTCGAAATACTTTGGATTTTAGCCATATTTGCTTTCATGACTGGACTGTTAGTGCTCCGGGTTTGATTTTATCTGGAGTTGGTCTTCGTGAGTGTACTGTTTGAACTCTTTGAAGCCACCAGAGTTGATCATGTTGAGTGTCTAGATGCACAGTCTAAACCTCCCGATTGCTTTTAGTCTGTCACGGGTGTGCTTTAAGCCAGGAGTGGTTGGTCGTCTGCTTGCGTCAGTGTACTGTTGAACTGATTTTGCAGAAGTAGGAGGCCGAACGCAGGTTCTTTTCGAAAAGCCGAGATGGTACTGCTTTAAAGACGCGATTTCTGTAGGGTGCGTCCTTTGGCAATGGAAACGCGCCCGATCTTCCGTGAGGCAGACGCGATGGACGCAACATTGTTTGCTGAAGGGACGCGACGCAGGCATTCTTCTGGAACGCGGGTGGTTGTCTTTCAATCTGAGAAAGGAGACGCGGTTCTTTGGACGCGACTTTCCTATCTGCGTTTAATGCAGCCTGACTTAAAAGATTTTAGGAGATCTTTGAACGTCAAATCTTCACTGACGATTGGGAAATCGGGTCATCCGTTGTTCCCCGAAGCAGTTGTCCACGCGTCGGTTCTTTATTGAACTTAGACGTTAATGCGCTTTAATGTAAAACCGGCGCTGGCGGTTGGAGACCAGTGTCTGCGACGGTTCCCAAAGCGACGCTCCACGCGTCAGTCTCTCATTGGACTTTGGCAGTCGTGCGGCCACCAAGGCAACGGTTCCGATTAGCGCACCATTAATGACAGTTATTAGGGTCTGCCTATAAATAGGGCTAACCCTCTTCCTCTTTAACAATCCAGACCTTGGACTGTTCTTTCTTCGGTTTGCTCTGAGAAGTCTCGCCTCCTTCAAAGTCTCTAAAAGGGATCCTGTGTTCATGGATAAAGATGGCTCTGTGGATGAAGATGACCCAGGGCTTTTATGCTCTTGTTTGGTCTCTTCAAGAAAAAAGCGTCTCTTGGATCATCTTGCTCATTCGCGTTTGGATTCAGAGAGCCTAACTCTTGGTAGAGGCCTCTGCTGGTATGTCACCCCGACTTACCATGACGTCTTTAGTCCATCCAGGCCTGCACCTTGGCCCTTCTTAAGGAGATGTCACCATCTGAATGAAATCTTGGTGCATTCCTTTTCTGGAATTTGCGCCATTGATTTGAGCTTCCCTGAACGCGGATGTTGAAGTCCTTGGCACTTGACGCGGGCTTTGCCTATGAAGCTCGCGTTTTAAGGCTATTGACTTAGATGAATTCCAACTTGGGCTGAAATTTTCAGACCCGAATCTTACAACTCCTGTTTATTCAACAGAGAGATGGCAGTTTTTGGCGTTTGAAAATTTTTCGCGTCTTGTGCTTTTAGGCGCGGGCGTAGGCTGAGGCTGCGTTTGAATCCTGTGTGTTCCACAGTTCTGATTCGCGTCTGTTTCTGCCACCGTGGAGGTTTTGGCTGACTGCGCGGATCATTCCCGCGTCTGCAGTCTGTGTTTGCGACTTAGTTTTCTCTGTTGGAATATACTAAATTGCAGATCGTTCTGATTCTTTTGTTCCATTCCTTGCAGGTAGACTTGCTGGTTTGCTGGGCCCCTGGAAGATGCTTTGGCCGGCGAACTTGTTCGATGTTCACCTATAAGAGAATATATTATGGTTCTCGTCACCTATAAGAGAGTATATTACGTCTCTGACGAGGACCCAACCCTCGCCAAGGTCTCTTCAGATCTCCTGCACCAATCATGTCTGATGGCAAGAGATGGTCAGGGTGAGTATGACGGCGAGGGGGCTACAGTGGATAAGGTAGCAGGTAGGATCCTCTTCCTCTCCCACCCCATAAGTAACATCGAGGACTCGTCATGTCTGCTGGATGGTCTGCTGGGGAAAGAGATGTTCATGAACGAAGGGTTGCAGGACTTTCTGCTGCCACCAGACCTCAAGAACACCATTGCTCTTAGCTTAGTCAGCTAGGGCGCTTTCGATGTTTACATCATGCATCGTGGTGTAACCAGCTTCTATTGTAGCCACAAAACATCGTGCACTTGGAATCAGACGCGGCTTTAAGGAGTGAGTGCAACTTCTGAGAGAGAGAGGGACTTCTTTGTACTCCTTAATTGTAACACCAATCTTATTGTATAAGAGAGCGTTTTTACTGTAACACTCCATCTTACTGTATAAGAGAGCGTTTTGTATCACTTTCATATGCCTGGATATAAATAAAAGTGACACTTTTCTTTTTGTCTCTTCTATTGTCTTGAACTCTTTTGTCTCTTTGGTCAGACGCATAGAAGTAAAGAATCTTTGGCTTATCAAAATTATGATGAAAATTTTAACAAGTCAAATTTTGTGGAGAAAGATCCTATTTCAGGAACTCTCATGATACTGTCAGAGGTGTAATATTAACTTGACAGAGATGAAATTTTTGATGGACCTGTCACTTTATAAGAGAAAGTGACAAGTAGAATTGTACCCCCAGGGAGGGTGAACTTTTATCAAGTGTTTGGGATTAACTTGATTGAGCTCAGCTGGGGATTTGATGGAAACACTGTTGATGGTGTAGTATTAACCCAACAATGTTTTTTAGGTGGACTTGTTATTCTGTTGAAGAGAATAACAAGTGAGACTAGACTCGTGGGGGGTCTAGGAAAGTTTGTTACCGTTAGAGGTGTGATATTAACTTAACGGGTTGAAAGTGGTCCTGTCAGAAGTGTAATGTTAACTTGACAAGGATGTGAGTCAGAGGTGTGATATTAACTTAACTCAGAAGTGTCACTGTCATAGGTGTAATGTTTAACTTGACAGTGAGGGTAATGCTAGAGGTGTAATGTTGAACTTAGCATTGGTCATCTCGGCTTAGATAAGGAAGTCGAGGAAAAGGTCAAAGCCATAGGTGTATTGTTGAACTTAGCAATGACTTGGATGCTAGAGGTGTGGTGTTAACTTAGCATCATCCACTTCAGCTTCGATATGGAAGTCTGAAGAAAAGGTGACTGTCAGAGGTGTAATATTAAACCTGACAGAAACTTGATTATTGTTTAGAGGTGTGGTGTTAAACTTTAACAGTAATTTGTCAGAGGTGTGATATTAACTTGACAAAGATTGCTTCATGATAAGAGCAAATTTAGGACCTGTCATTCTATTGGTGAGAATTGACAAGTGAAAATTTTGAAGTGCCAGAGGTGTAGTGTTAACTTGGCAAATTTGAAAATTGGTACTCCGTGTAGAGTTGACAAACAAAACTTGTACTCGACAAGGAATATTGAAAAGTTTCCATTACCAGAGGTATAGTGTTAACTAGTAATGGTTGTATTTTGTAGACCTACCATTCTGTGGATGAGAATTGTAGGGGATTTTGGGAGGAAAAAGAGTGGAGTCAAGTCCACTTTAGGATTTTTAGCAAAACCCTCAGCTGTCAACGGATTTGAGGTGCCTTTACCAACTACCGTTTGAGTTGGGCTAGCCATGCTATTCCCCTCAGCATGATGAGTTGTCGAAGACTTATGTTGGGCTTAGAAGCCAACATTTTCTCTATCCTTAGCCGTCGGAGACGTCGGATCAAATGGGAACGTGTCCCTTAGGATTTTTAGCAAATCCTCAGCTGTCAACGGGTTTGAGGTGCCTTTACCAACTACCGTTTGAGTTGGGCTAGCCATGCTATTCCCCTCAGCATGATGAGTTGTCGAAGACTTATGTTGGCTTGGAAGCCAACATTTTCCTCTATCCTTAGCCGTCGGAGGCGTCGGATATTAATGAAGAAGCTCTTCTTGTTTTGATCAGAGGTGTACTTTTAATTTGATCAGCGGAAGAATACCATCTAAGGATAGTATTTCTTCAGGAATCTGCCATTGATCGGCATCATGAGTGTATCGCCATTCGAGGTTATGAGGCGATATGATCCATTTGAGTAGACTGACTCTACTAAATGGTCCTTCCCATTTGGGTTGGAATTTTCCTTTGTCTTGTGCGTCATCACCATGGGTCTTCTGATGGCTAAGACAAGATCGCCTTTCTTGAAAGTTCGCATTTAACTTTCTTGTTGAAGGCTCTGGTAATACGAGCTTGGTAGAGCTCGATTTGCTGTTGGGCCTGCAGACGCTTATCATCTAAGGCTTCCAATTCTTGGAGTCGCTGTCGATGCTTCTCCCGGTTTTTCATCTCCGCTGTCAAGGCGACGCGTATAGAGATGGAATTTGGATCTCTAGTGGGAGCACGGCTTCGCACCCATAGACCAAAGAAAAGGCGTAGTTTTAGTTGGGGTTCGCACAGTTGTGCGGTAAGCCCATAAGCATTCACCCAACTTGTCGTCCCAGTCTCGTTGACTTTTCGAGATGAACTTTTTGAGAAGCTTGCCAATGGTCTTATTGAAAGCTTCTGCGAGGCCATTAGCGGCAGGATAGTATGCCGTTGAGGACACACTCTGGATTCTGAACTGGCACAGAATCTCTGGAAAGCCTGGCTAATGAACTGGGGTCCATTGTCATGGACAATTCGTCGAGGTATACACCGAACGGTAAACAACGTGATGTTTCACGAACTT